>QLTV01003391.1:3153117-3216112 GCA_003457575.1 Thermophis baileyi
TGTGTGAAACAGGTTTCCAGGAAGCTCTTCAGGAAAGCCTCCCAGATTGCCAGGGGCATGAATGGACTCCCCTCTGGCTTCTGCGGTATTCAGTCATTGTTAAAAGCAGAGGGATTATCAAATCCAAGGGCTACATCTTGCAAGCTAAAAGGATCCCATCCTCGTCGCCACTGTTAGATAGTGGGTAGAGATGACAGGAGACAGACTTCCCAAACAGCTCTTTATTTCAGCTCTTGTGTAAGCAACGAGCAAAGAGCAGTCTGACAGCTTGCCCTTTTATAGGGAGCTGTCAGACAGACCAGCCAATAGCGTTTGAGCTTTTTCCCGCTCAAACGCTGGACCTGGTTGGAACCATGCAACATAGTTTAAACAGTTAGAACATAACAGAAAGGAACATTGATCGGCTCCTTTGTATTATTCAGAGCTAATACTATTGTGGGTTGCTTCAAACTGCTTTTGAAAGACTGAATCATCAAAATGGTTATAGTCTGATAGCAATAGCACTTAGACTTATATATCGCTTCATGGTACTTTACAGCCCTCTCTAAGCGGTTTACAGAGTCACCATATTGCCCCCAACAATCTGGATCCTCATTTTACCGACCTCAGAAGGATGGAAGGCTGAGCCTGGTGAGATTCAAACTGCCAAATTGCAGGCAGCCGGCAGTCAGCAGTACTGCATTCTAACCACTGCGCCACCATGGCTCTCTAGTGATAGTGCCTTCCATGTTCACAATCCTACAGTATAGCAACATTCCAACCACATAAATTGGTGGCTGCTACCACAGTGGGAGTACAATCTACAGCTTTGGTAGCTAAATTTTAGAAGATGCTGAAAAGGGCAATACAAATAATCAGCACACTGAAGCAATTCTCTCCAGGAAAGAAGGAAGGGGAGACAAATACCTGCGCTAAGGTTTGTATTGGAAAAACAGTAGGAAGTGCAAAATAGATGCAGAGCTCGTTAGCATGCACCATTAACTTAAACACAATGAAAAGAAATGGCCTTCAAGAACGAACTGAAAACATACTAGAATTAGATACACATTTTACTGCTGATTATTTATTGATAATTGATTTGTGACTGATGGTAATCTGCAGTATTGGCTTGCATCACCAAATGTTGCGTTATTTTGTTCCTAAGTGAGAAAAGACTGAAAATCATTGCCTAGGCGATAGTAAAAACTGTACTTGCTTTGGCACATTGAAAACATATCATGACTTTTACAGTCTCATGCTTTATCACCTCATCTAGCAGACAGCAAGATGTTTATAAATGGGAAACTTGGGTTATCTCAAAACTGACACTTATTCTCAAAAGTTAGAGTGATCTCATTAAAGCCGTTCCGTTGATTATTATAGTAATTGACAGGGTGTTGCACTTGGGATCCCAGTGGGATTTCTGTGCTTTACGGAAAGACCAATGCAATCAGCCGCAACAGAGTCAGTTTGAAGAAAAAACAATTAGTCCATTTCTGCATGAAATCAAAAGGAAAGGGGTGCTGGTGAAGGAAAGTGAGTAAATCAACAACCCATACGCCTATTCAATTAACTGTTTCCTGCAACATTAGCCAGATCCTCATTCAGAACTGTGGGTGTAAGTGATCAGGGATAGTTGTTGCAATAATCAAGTGAAAGCAAATTAAGATGTTTCCTTTCCATTAAAAGCATACAATGGGGCTTCAGTTCCCTGCAGGATAGCTTGAGGCTTTTCTAGACTGTACAGCTGCTAGAATTAAATCCTGTGATTTTGGCCCAGTGCCTGGGTTTTGGTAGGGTTTTCACTACTGCCTTTTAGAAAAACCTAAACTACCTACCTGCAAGGTAGATCAGACTAGGAGGCCAAAATGGTGCAAGCTAATGCAATTTTATTGTAAGATCATAGCGATACAACATTGCAAATCTGAATGCACTTCCCTCCTCCCTCTCTTTATCTTTGTGAGAACTAGGAAGGGTTTTGTCTGAGATGCTTTCTCATGTTATAGATCTGGCCTGGACTCACATTTCTTTTATCCGATTGTCCTCTTCCTTGCAGCTTTTCATCCTGTGCTCAGGATTATTCCTTCTGTGTATTACAGATTCCCCCCCCCCGACCCTTCAGAAGTCCTTAAGACCTCACTGAAAGTATAGAACACTCAATGTCTATGGAGATTCTCAGTCATCCATGTCATGGTTGTCCCAAAGGTGCTTTTTCAAAAGACAACTGGACTTTGTTTTTCCTTGAAGACTTTTTGCTTCTCATCCAAGAAGTTTCCAAGAAGCTTCTTGGATGACAAGCGAAATGTCTTCAAGATAAAACAAAGTCCACTTGCCTTTTGAAAAAGCACCTTTGGGATAGAGAACATTCACTTAACTAAGCTAATGATGTTCGTCCATTGTGTTCGAAGAGGACCTTGACATCTAACAGGTTGTGGGCTGTCCACGATGTGTCCGCAGGTGGCTGATAAGGCCTATACGGGCACGAAATGTTCTGCCACATGTCGGGCAGACATGTGTGGGCACCACTGTTGCAGCATTTGCAGCTCTGGTTTTGCAGATACATTGCCAGGAAATAAAAATTCAACAAGTGGGTCATATATGTGGAAGATACTCCAGAAATAGGGGGTTGCCAGAGAAAAGACCCTGTGCTGTTCATACAGCACCCAAATCTTCTATATGGCACAGAGGCTCTGATGCTAATGGCAAAGCATGACGGAATAATCTAAACTCCTATACTTCATTTCTATAAAACATAGCCTACTTCCCATTCAGGAAATTCTACACATTTCATCCAATTCTGATGAAAACTAAACCTGTGTTAATTATTTGTACCATCCCCTGAGAGACGATTCCATTTTCCTGAATCTCACTCTGTATCTAGCCATGGGACAGATTAGATTACCTTAAATCCGTGTTTTCCAGTTTTAGCAATTTATAGATGTGTGTGGGCTTCGGCACCTAGATTTCTCAGCAATGATCGCACTGGCCAGACAATTACAGGAATTGAAGACAGAATGGATGGAAAGTATCAGTGTTTGGAAACCCTGCTCTAGATTAACATGGATTGGATCAACCTCCAGATCATCTTAAGTGGTCTCAGGATGCCTTTTATAACCATTAAAGATAAGTGCTATGGTTATGGAAAGGCCTTTCCAGATATTTACCTGATATAAAATCTATGTTTTAAATTTTGATTTTATTTTTTTTAAATGTAGCTTTATATTGTTTAAGATGCGGCATTAGGCTGCTGTTATGATGATGATTATGGCATTAGGCTTTCCTACTTATTTTGTTATATATTTTGATGGTGCGAATCTAAAAATTACAACCGACCATGACTAGTGAGCCTGGAATGCTGGCAAGAAGGCAGCTGGAAAACCAGGAGAGAAAGGGACTGTCCCTTGCTGTGTTGGTAGCAGGAAAAACAAGGTGAACATACAAAGAACAATTGATCTTTATTGCTTTGACATAGAAACTACAGAAGCCCCGTGAACAGCTAGAGCATTCAATTACATGAGCTGCAGTGGACCAAAATGCCATAATTAACAGCAAAGCACTCCGTGGAATAAATAACAACCCTATTGTGTCACACCTCCAGAATGCTGTTAGAAACTTTATGCTAGAGCTGAATCACTAATGACTTTCGCCAAGCTTCCACTGAGATCAAGAACACAAGTGTCACATTTCTGGGTATATCTGAGGTCAAGAAACAGAA
Source organism: Thermophis baileyi (assembly GCA_003457575.1). Taxonomy (NCBI): domain Eukaryota; kingdom Metazoa; phylum Chordata; class Lepidosauria; order Squamata; family Dipsadidae; genus Thermophis; species Thermophis baileyi. The sequence goes on from QLTV01003391.1 coordinate 3,156,812, forward strand.
TACTGCCCCTTGAGGCTATCTGGTACTGTCAGCAAATTTCCCCTGTGTATGCTTAAAGCACATGGCTAAAGCAGATGCTCAAAGCTTAAAACACTTTTGCCTAAGAGCTTATGTTAACGAAGTGTGGCAAACAGAGAGCCTTCATATCCCACCTGCTGTAAAAGCAAATTTACTTAATCCTTTCATTACTTGGTGATGATTTATTAGTGGATCTTAAAGATACAAAAAAGAGGGTAGATATACATGAAGTTTCCGTGATTAGAAAAACCTGTACAAATGCTAGAGTTTTTGTATGATGCATGTCAATATTTTGTTCCTACAAAACAATCCTTTTGTAGTGGGCACATTTTTTCCAAAACTGCCTTGAATAGCATAAAAAACTCTGCAGCATAATCATTTGCTTAAACGGAAAATAAAGAATCAAGGGCAGTGATTCCCAAGGTTCATTTACAGGTTATCTGAGACTATAGAAGATTAACACATTTGAATTCAGTGTTCTGTATCATAACGATTTTCCACGAGGTATAAAGCTGCAGCATCAGAGACACAAGCTTTGTTTCTTTAAGATACTTGTAGTATTTTTTCTTTGTATTGTCTAAACACTAAAAAGCAGAAAACTGATGAGAAAATCCCCAATTGGATCCTCAATTGTTAGGTTTTCAACCTTTGGCTAACCTAACATTTTTTATTTCTTTGCCTTGAATGACAAACTTGATGTTTCTACACACATACACAAATATAGGTGACTGATGGGAACAGCCCATTGTCTGTACATTCTTTCTTAGATTATTGATTCCTTTTTGCTCAACCAGTACTCCACACACATAAACAGCACTGTATTTCATTCCAATTTATGGAGTCATTACCAAATATATCTCAACCATTATAAAAATTATTCCATATTATGAATCAACAATGTACTGCAATTAGAAAAAGAAATAGAAACCAGATGCCAGTAATATTACATAGATAACTGTGATACTATGTGGGAAAGACTTTGATTGTGCCAAGACTTGCTGCCAAGGGAACAGGCAGATAAAAGACAGCATAGCCTGCAACTGGATAGTGGGTGAGGCAAAAGGCTAGGAAGAAACCCTCCCTAATTTCTCAGGTAGTAAGGAAGATGGGGGGCAGGATTATACTTTCAGACTTGCAAGATTATGACAATGTAGATATCAATTGTATCAGCCACTGGGATAAACCAAGTCAGAATCACAACCAGATGAGCTAATTCTACTTTGTTGTAAAGCTACATTGATAGAATCTTGCAAGTCTGAAAATATTGTACAATTCTATCCTATTCATGGATATTGGCAAATCAGGATATCAAAGTATCACTAAATAGGAAGAAGCTGGGATTTTCTGTTTCTTTTCTGCAGAGGAACTTTTATTTTTACAGATGGGTCAAACATATCAGGCATTTATCACACCTTTTTTGCTCTTTCTCATCACCATTTTTCAAATTTTATCTCTGATTTTCAGTGGCATGATCCTGGGGCTCCTTGGTCCTACAAAAAAATGAATCTTGGGTTCTGCATGTAGTTCACAAGTGATCAATCTCTGATCTAGTGAGGGAGCAATAGAAATGAACTAGAAAGAAAGGGATCAAAGCTTAATTAATAAAAAAGATACAGTATATACTTCTCCAACAAGCATAGATGGCAAGAGTGAAATAAGTGGTTTGTTTTTTTCTGGTTCTTAGGAAGAAGTGAAAATTCTGCTTCGGTTATGAAAAAAAATGGCTAAGAAATCCCCTAACCTTCTGCTCTGTAAAGGAAATACCTATTTCACGAGTTAAGGTAAGGTAAGGTAAAGTCTCCCTTGAGTCTGGCTTGTATTATTGCCAAGAAATTAACAAGGAGACCATCAGCCTTTTCTCACTAATTGCAGCAGATGCATGCCCTAGCAATCTTTTGTGCACTGTTTTTGTGATGGTGCCTTCATTCATTTCCAAGCCTCCATAGGAGGCAGACTTAAATCATTTTTTGCTACTCTGGTTTTAAAATTATAGGTTCCCTCATATCCCAACAAAATTTTTTTGCAATGGATATAACCTGGCAAATCCTGCATAAGTTTGTATTTGGTTGATGGAAGGATTTGGTATCCAAAATCTAAAACAATCTATCTCATTCTAATACATTCTCAGTACTCTCACATTATGTATATAAAAACACATTTTAATTGTAAGAGAGTTTAGCAAAGAAACGATTCTTCTGGAATAATGGTAAATCTATATCCAGAAAGGAGGATTATTATTCACTGATATGAATGAAGGTTCTTCCATTTGATATATTTGTGCTCCTCTGAATCAATGCCACCTTTATAAGATCCCATACCATTATGTCTGTTCATTAGCAGAGCTGATCAATTTCTGGTTTAGCTGCACTGCATCTCAAATGTATTTTAGCAAGACTGAATCAGAGAGCTTGCATACAAACTAGTCTTCCATTAGATAGGAATTCATATGTCTCCCCCTTCCCTATTTTTTGTTCAGCCAGGTGTCTTCTCCCTGCCCACAGAAGTTAAGACATCATTACATATTGTTCTATTACCTGTTTAACAAAAGAAGAGGGGATAGTGTCTTGATGGCTCTCCCATCAGATATTCAAATATTTTGGCAAATCATTACAAAAATTATGAAATAAAGGCATTGAGTTATGGTGGCGCAGTGGTTAGAGTGCAGTACTGCAGGCTACTTCTGCTGACTGCCGGCTGCCTGCAATATGGCAGTTCAAATCTCACCAGGCTCAAGGTTGACTCAGCCTTCCATCCTTCCGAGGTGGGTAAAATGAGGACCCAAATTGTTGGGGGCAATATGCTGACTTTGTAAACCGCTAAGAGAGGGCTGTAAAGCACTGTAAAGCGGTATATAAGTCTAAGTGCTAGTGCTATTAATAAAACACTGGGGTTTGCATTCTCTGGTCAACTGAAGGGAGTGATAGTTGCTAACCATTTTAAAGCAGATGGCAATGAAAATGCCTACAAATCATCTTCAAACAACTTTTGAGGAATTTGAAAATGCAAACAGGGTGATAATATGGAACTGATTGTCTTTGGTGCACAGGGTAAGATTAGCATAAAATACAATATGAAGCATCTTTAAATAATTAGATTTATTGGAAAATATTTGTGTCATACAATTAATTGATATTATATTGAATTGATTACTTTTTACAAGGACATGCCACTGACTGTATTATGTTAAGCTGATGGTATCATATGTAGTGCTGTATTCTATCAAACTTAGAATTTATATTTTATACTTTGATAAGTTTAATAAAATCATTTTTTTTTACAAAAAAGAAAATTGTGTGACCTTCAATTCACGAAATGATTCCTTGTTTTCTCCTTCCTGCTTCCCCCTCTGTCACTACCACCCCAAAGAGCCCTACATCAAAAATTGTGGAGCTGGAATGGAATGGAAAAATCAGCCTCAGTTGTGCAAGCAGAAATTAGAAGTTGCATAGGATTTGATCCTGGCTAAATATGAATGAAAATACAAAATTTCCTTAAAAGAGTCCCACATTACTTCCTCTGCAAGCAATTAAATATGCTTTATGTATTCTATTCCCCCAAGAAGCCACTTTGACATGGACCAGATGATATGGGCTGGCAGGAGCTACAAAGTCCTAATCCTCAAGAACTGTGGAAACTGTGTTAATTTCACTGGCGCAAGAGGCAGAGGTTGGTGGAGCACTCTTGTCATTGGTGACAGCCCTGCCACCCACAATTTCTTCTGTATTTCTGGCAGGTTTCAACAAAATAATATAACATTTGGGCACAAATATGCATCCTAGCAAACCAAAGCTGGAGGCCAAAATTGCAAATATCTCCACAGCTACCTTGAATTTCCCTCTTGTGCTTAAATAAGCAGGAACAAAAGATATCCAGACAATGAAGAAAACCAGCATTCCAAATGTAACAAACTTGGCTTCATTGAAGTTATTGGGAAGCTTCCGGGCCACAAAAGCTGTGAGAAAGCACTGGATGGCGAGAAACACATCAAACCCAAACATAATGCACAAGTACATTATTGAACCCTCATTGCATTCAAAAATAATTCTCAGGGTTGTGAACTGGGTGTTTTTAAACATACTGGGAGGGCTAAAATAAAGGTAAGCAGTACAGATGCCCACTTCAGCTAGAACAGAGACAACTACCACCACTTTTTGGAAAATTGGCCCAACTGACATCCGGGCTTTCTCAGCCACTTTTGAATTTCTGGCCAAATGAGTCAGAAAGAGCATCACTGTCTTTCCTAAAACACAAGACAGGCAAACAGAAAAAGCCAAGGCCAAGGACACTTGGCGAGATTGGCATGACCAATCTTCTGGCTTCCCCACGAACAGAACAGAAGTCAACAAGGTTGCGATGAGAGAAAACTGGATGAGGAAGCTGAGCTCACGATCATTGGCTTTCACCAGAGGTGTTTTCCTGAACTTGATGTAGACTCCGGTCACAGACAGAATGACACATGCGCCAAATACAGAGAGGGCAATCAATGTCATTCCTAAAGCTTCTCCATAAGCCAAGAATTCCACTTCCTTATGATTACATTTGCTTCTCCGGGTATTGGACCAATAATCTTCGGGACATGGTGTACATTCCCTTGCATCTGGAGAAGAAACCATAACAATGGTACTTGGAAAATGCTACAGGGTTACTTTTATGCCAAAGCTTTAAAAAGTGAACTCAGTCTTGAATATATAAAATATCTTTCCCCAAGCATTCTCCAATCAAGTTGGACTACTGCCCTGATTACTCCCTAATCATGTAGTCTTCTACGGCTGGCACTTGTCAGAACACATATGGAGGGCACCAAATTGAAGAAAGACATTATGAAGAATAATTTAAAAGTACTGTGAATAATTGCATAGCCCATTTCCATCATTACGGATACCTATGCATCAAGTAGACACTTTCCAGAACACAGCATTTCCAGGCAGACCTGAGGTTCAGTATTACTATTGTTCTAGAAATTAAACACAGTCCAAATTAGGGATAATCATATGAGTAGCTGGAATCCAGCATAATTGATATCCACAATAACTCTGGATTCCTAATTAAAGATGTTAAAGATTAAAGATATTAAGAGATTGGACAACCATTTGTCTGAAATGATATAGGGTCTCCTGCTTGAGCACGGGATTGGACTAGAAGACCTCCAAAGTCCCTTGTGACTCTATTATTCTGTTCTGTTGTAATATCCTAGATTACAGAATTGAAAATATAAAGGGTCCAGTTTGGTAGAATTGGCTAAGACTTTGAAGACTCTTGTACAAATCTCTAATCTATCCAGTCATTCATGAGAAGCCTTGCAACCAGTTTCCATTTCTCAGGCTAGCCTGGCCTAATTTACAAAATTTTGGTGAAAAGAAAATTGAGATGGGGAATTACCATGAACTATCTGAAGGAAGGATGGATTTAAAAGGAGGAGAAAAAAGAGGGGAAAATATACAAAATTTAAATAATAATGGCTTTTTAAGTTTCCCCATGAAAGATCTGTTTGAAAACTTCATGTAAACTATGCTGAGCTCCCAATTTCAAGGGGAAGAAATAATTCAATAACACATAGTGACAAGGTTCTGGGGTGAGATTTTGATAACAGATAATACAATTGCAACTTTAATTATTTCAGTAATTAATGCAAGACATTTTGATGAATTAGGGGGCATATTTTAAAATATCAGGGGGCATATTCTAAAGTATTAATTTAAATAGTTTCAAAATTATTTTGTCCTGAATGTGACAAAATAAATCTGCTAACCTCAAAATGATGCCTCCTACAGGCAATGTTCACATTGTCCAAACACAGGAATATTAGGAAAGGAGTCTCCTTATCAATCTAATTGTTAAAGTAATACTTTTTACTTCATGTGTATTCAGTTAATTACAGCATTTCATTTATTCCTACTATGGATTACCTACGTTTTTAGTAAGTATATGATATAAGTATATGATTCTATCTTTTTAAGTAGTATATTAAAAAATTAATGTAGTAATTAAATGTGGTCTTAAAATATGCCTGACACATTTCATCCTTGCCAAAATGTTTATTTATTTGCTATTTTCTCACAACAATCCAATGAGACATTCATCTGATATTTTATCTTGTTTATCAACAAACTTTCTCCATTTTTTATCCTACCTATATATAACTTTATTTCCCTATTCTTTTAGGATAGATTTTATGGTATGACTATTTACATCTGATTTAGTTAAAATAGAATTGAATTCAACAGAAAAAGAAACCAGAAAAATAATAGCATTCTAGGAAAATTATGTTTTAAGTAAGGACAATATTGGGGTTTTTTTTAGCTAACATGATTATAGACCAGCGATGGGCCATCTTTGGTAGCCTAGGGCTAGATGGACAATTTTGTTTTGGCTGAGTCATAAAGTATATGATGCCATGTGTGGTCAAGAATACACTATAGGAGGGAGTTGGGTGTATGCCTATTTTAGGATTTATACTTAAAAACATTTTAAGATTAGACTATCATAATCCTTAAATATTCAGTTCTGACCTTAATGAGAAGGAAATTTCAACTGGTTTTGAAGTCAGAAGACCTGCTTTGAAAGTTGAAGCAGATTTGACAAGATCAAAACAGGTTGAAACAGGACAGTCCAAGGTCACAACATTTTTCCTTGAAATATTTTGCAAATATCTATAGTACATTTTCATGTGGTTTCTACTTCAAACTACTATGAAACCATGTTTCAGTTTTTAGCAATCACAATCAGATCCCCAAGAACATTTTTCCTGTTTCTATGGCGGGGTTGCTTCCTATTAGTTCAAGTGATAAGTGTTCATACCTGTATGATTACTGAACTGTCCTTCTGCACATCGTATACAATCATAACAACATGAAGGTTTCCCTTGCAAGATCCCCTTTCGATACCCAGGTTGGCAATTATTATTGCATGCCGAGCGTGGTCGCTGAAAGCATAGAAGAGGCATTATATTTCTTATAAAATAAAGATGTGTTTGAATCTGAAATAAAATCCACTTTTTGGCTAGAGAATTATGGCTCCATCTATTTCTCAAGTAGGACCTTAAGAGACTCTCATCAATACTATGATCTCAGAAGTGGCATAATACGCAATGGAAATATGCAGCCAACGAGGACTGAAACAACAGTATGTGCAGCATGGAACTAAAAAGTAAATACTGATAAGAATAAGTCTGTTTTCTAATGGAACAACATGCTAGTAAGCATGATGACAGAACATCTATGACAAAATAAGGCATTGTTATTGTTAATAGTAACAATGGGAGGGAAGAAATGAGGAATCTGATTAGAACTATAGAATTAGCTCTGAAATAACTATTTTCGTTATCATCTTTTCGACTTGCTTCCTTGGGTAATAGTAATGATTTTTCTATAACTGCATTATTTCTGCCATGATGGTCATAAAACTCTGCCCTTATATCTTTATTATCCCCGTGGGCATTAGTAACACTTTTGCATGGGAACTGAGGCTTTTCTTGAATCCAAAGCAGGGTGAGTGACCATCAACTTCAGTTACCCAGTGCATTGATCCAAGTAATGTCTATTTCTTTTTCCTTCAGAAATTAATATATTTGTAGAACTTTTGCTTCTCAAGCATCTTTGTATTAAAGAGCAATTACGGTACCTACCCAGTATAAAGTTTGCCCATGGTCACTATGACATAACACGCATTTGAGATATGTGTTGTCTATCAGTGTGGCAAATATGTGATTTTGTCATGCACATGTATGAGTGCAAGCTATCAAAATTTCAATTTTAATTATAAAGTTTCCAAATTTGAATACGCATAAAAACCACAAACATGCAGCAGCAGTACACAGAACAATACAGCAAATGTAGAAGTTTACAGTAGAACATTAAACTACAAATGGATCTGCAAAATTATTCACTTACTGATCGTTCTGGGTTGTTCCAAAATATCGAATCATTAAATATATGAAATTCTCTATTGTTTTCATCTGTCTGGTTAAAAGTTCCAACTTTCACAAAGTTAATTGCTCCAGTTTCATTCATCTGCCAATTTAGAATGTCATATGGTGTATAGACATCCCCATTGCCATCAATGTTTACGTTCTCATCAAGAACTGTAAACTGCATCTTATTCTTCATGTAGTACATTAACTGTGAACCAATAGGAAAAGATTACAACACAATACAATACAATACAATAGAGTGCAACACAATGCAATGCAATGCAATGCAATGCAATGCAATGCAATGCAATGCAATGCAATGCAATACAATACAATACAGATAGCTGTAATGCTGCTAGATTTTTTTAAAATGATGGTCTACAAATGTCAACTGGTATTCAACAGTCTATACATTTTGTGCAAATTAAATAGAGTAATTGGATCCAGCCATTGAAAAAGTTAATTTAAAGTACTCAATTTAAAAATGCTAATATAGTATGTAAAAACCTGAATGGGGACTGGTTATTTGACATATAAAGAAACATGTGAACCTTCCTTCCATGGAGATTAGAAGCTCTATTTTCTAGGCTACCACTTTATCTTTAGTTGTGTCCTTTCTGAAAGATGAGTTTTAACAATTGTTATTTATTTGTTGATTTGCTTGGTTGTTCAGTTTCTCCAGCCACTATGTGTGCAAAACTCTATGTGTGTAGCTTACAAGAATTAAAACAATACAGTATAAAACAATACACTATAAACAAAAGTTTAAAACAACAGCCATGCAAGGAGAAAAACCACAACCATTAATAAAGACTGACATAAATTAAATAGTCATTCATATTATACCATGGCCCACCGCCTGAGGAAAGAGATTTTCATACTTTTTTTAAAAGGGCAGCTGGGTCAACGGTAGGTGAATCTCAAGAGGAATGTTATTTCAGAAGACAGATGTCACAACAAAAAAGACATGCCTCCTGGGTTTGCAAAGATGATAATATTTAACAGATAGGACCCAAAGAATGCCAAACCTATTGAATCATATTGGATGGGTAGACCCATCTTTGGGGTTAGATTATCATACAGATATCCAAACCCTTATACTAATAGAGTTTGTGTAGCAATGATTTTACATGGGGATACCAACAGGACCATCACTACATGTTACTGCATTTAATTTATGTATTTATTTACAAAAATTTAAAGAAGAGCTAATTCCCAACGATTCTGGGCACTTTACTACATTCTGGATTAACTATACTTTCCAAATGGTCTTCAAAGGCAGACCCATGTAGAACATGTATGTGAGATAAAAGGGTATATCTTATTTGATTACCCTAGAAGGATACTGTTTTAAGACTACCCTTGAAAAATGTTTTATTTGATAAAAAAGTGGATAGATTGCTCAATAGTACTTATACAGAGAAATCTGAACCAGTTGAGCAATTGTTTATAGGCACAATTTAGGATGTTAAATCATTAAACAGCTTAAGACCTTACTATCTGAAGACCTCCTTTTCCATTATGAACTGTCCAGTTGCTTTGATCTGCAGGAAAGCCACTTAGAAGATCCTTCCACTGTGATTGAAAGGACTGAAATTTACATCATGTTACAATTTCTAAGAAACTTTTATAAAATGATCTACGGTTGGTATATGACACCAGAAAAATTTCATAGGATACTTCAAATTTATTTTGGGAGTGTGGAACACATGAAGGGTCATTTTATCATTCATCATATCAAATATGCTAGAAAGTTCAAATACATACACTAATATAAAAAACTTTAAAGTGATATTCAACTGAAACTAGAGCTTTTCTTGCTGGATTAAAGGACAAACAACAAGAAAAGACTTATGGATAACTGTTTATGTACATGGTTAACATAGCAAGATTATTATATGCATACGAGAAGACTCTGAAATATCTACAATGAAAAATGGTTGGTGAAGTTGACAGAATTTGCATAGATGGCAAAACTGACCTGTTTAGTTTTGAAAAGACAGTATCTACATTTGTCAGTGACTGAAACCCTTTATGGACTTTTTGCTGAAAACAGAAAAGTGTACTTGGGATTTTTGCATTTGAAGATTAGAAAGGGTAGATTTTGGAAAGAGGGGAGCTATGATGTAATCATAGAGAGAGAGGATAAAATATGAATGCATTTGTAACTGCTATAAGGAAGATAGTTCTTTATACTGTATATAGATATATTGTCATTTTTTCTATTTTTCTCCTTTCTCTTTCATTTCTTTATTTTTTCTCACTTTTCATTTCTTTTCCTTAATTTTCTTTTCCCCCTTAAATGTTTTTTATTCTGTAAAAAAATGTTTAATAAAAAAATAATAATGAAAAAAGAAGATGCTTCTAGTGTCAACGGATTATTTATTTTGCAGAAATAAATTGAGTTCTTTCCAGCCTACAGAATGTACTGCCTTTTGAGTTTTGCCTGGTTTATCTCTTTCAGGCTTTAGAAAATATGTTAAAATACATCTTATTGGATTATTTTAGTGCTTATTTGTAAAATGTAATATCTCCTTTAAACTTTTTCATATATTTTGTTTTCATACAGAGTTAGTCAAATTAGTGGAAGCCATGGGCAAAAACATGTTAATATTGGCCTTGTGCAATTCTATTCTTCTTCATGTTCAAAATCAGAAGACAGGAGTATGTAAGTACATTTTCACTATTTCCCTAACCTGAAATAATTACTGAGAAATCCAGTGCCTTATATATGTGATTCTTGTGCTTATATCCATATATGCAAATACTTTCTTCAGAATATTTAGTCATCACAATTCATAAAGGAGGATTTCTGGAACAGAATATTGCTTCGGAATATAATCTGCATTATAATATAAATTATTTTGAAGACTTCCATTTTGGAACTAACATTATTGTTTTAGATCTAGCATCATAAGACAGTTTCCTATTCTTCAGAGCAGGAGGCACAGCAGACAATGCCCATACTTTTTATGCCCAAAGGCTCAAGTTCAATCATCTACATCTACAGGGGCATGCATAAGCGCACCAGCGTGCCTACCGTCCCTGTCCTACTGTCCCCATTTATTCGTGCCCATTTACTGTGTTCATATTTATGTTTATATTTATACCTGTTATCTTTTACATGTTGACAAACTAAATAACTAAATAAATAAATAAAAATAAATAAAAAATAAATAGCAATAGCAATAGCACTTAGACTTATATACCGCTTCATAGTGCTTTACAGCCCTCTCTAAGCGGTTCACAGAGTCAGCATATACAGGCATAGGAGAAGGAAGCCCTTCCTGAAAAAAATTATGCCGATCAGTTAAGGTGTTTCCTGCAGTGGAAGACCAAGACCAAGGTCACATGCAGCAGAAAGCAACTGTGTTCCTATAAAAAACTCATCTATCCATTCAGCATAATCTCTCCTGTGAGTCTACATTTTAAGATGGCAAAAAAAGGTCAATCTTATAGATTCATGAAGTAGTATTTACAAGTGTTTCATCTTTCTGAATAATATTTTAAAAGAAAGCTTTATATATTGCTTGAATAAATATACATCAAACAGCCAGAAATAATATCAGAAATAGAACACCAGCTGGGCAGAATATAGATGACAAGAGGGAACAACATGAAGAAGATATCCCTCCCCCAGAATAGAATAGGAGCAAAATGCAGTTACATGGATAAAGTCTGGCACTAAGTTCTTGTTTTGTTGTTGTTACAGGACCATCTTGGCAGTCTGAAACATAAGAATACTGGGAAGAAGCTGAAATTACTTCTTGTTTCACGATGAAAATGTCCTTGGACAATTAATTGATAGCCTTGGATACCACTCCAATGGAACTATGTCCAAAGGGACAGCTCTGTGAGATTTCAAGCAACTGTTCATAATGATCTTCTAAACAGAGTTTAAAGTAACTCCTTATAGCAATAACCTAAATCATTGTTTCTCAACCTTAGCAACTTTATGGACTTAAAGTCCATACATCTTAAAATTCCCAATGTTGAAAAGCATTGATCTAAACAGACTGTAAAGTGTGAGGGTGGAGGTTCATTCTCCAAGCTTGTGGGTTGGTTTCTGAATGTTTCATTACCAGGCTAACATCTTTCAGTGGTAGGATTCAATTTTTTTTACTACCGGTTCTGTGGGCGTGGCTTGGTGGGCATGGTGTGGCTTGGTGGGTGTGGCTTGTGGGCGTGGCAGGGGAAGGATACTGTAAAATCTCCATTCCCACCCCACTCCAGGGAAAGGATACTGCAAATTCTCCATTCCCTCCCCACTTCAGGGGAAGGTTACTGCAAAATCCCCATTTCCTCCCGATCAGCTGGGACTCGGGAGGCAGAGAATGGGGGCAGGGCCAGTCAGAGGTGGTATTTACCGGTTCTCTGAACTACTCAAAATTTCCACTACCGGTTCTCCAGAACTGGTCAGAACCTGCTGAAACCCACCTCTGCTTGTGATGGGGAAGTCACGTCAGGTGAGGGTCATTGGGAGGAGAAGTGCTGGTTGGGGAGATTGTGTGGGTTGATTGAGGGTCAATGCCATTGCTGGTTGGTTGTGTGATTGATTTAAATTCTCAGGACCTTCTGACCACATGAAGCAAAAGACAAATTCAGACACATGTTCCAATATGTAGTAAAAAGGAAAGATGTACCCATACGAACCCATTTTTGCTGAGGATTTTAATAACATTTTCTTTTGACGTTCAGCACCCTCTGAGATAATCAGGAGAGGACCTTTTTTATTATTATTGTGGTGATTTGACTCTGAAATTGCTTCAGAGATATTCAGCTGGTCTCTTACTACCAGCTTTTGAGACAATCAATTTTATCTAGGCAAGGTATTTCAAGATCTGGAATCATTGCACCTTGTAATGACACATTTTATTTGTTCACAGTGGCGTCCACAGCTGCTGCGATGTTTGTCAGAATAACAAAAGCAACATTGTGCTACAAGCTCCATCCCTTTTGAGGGTACATGCAACTTCATGATGTGTAGAAAAGGGATGGAGTTTGCATTAGGACACCAAAATGATGTTTTATTATGGTCTCCCATCCCCTTTGTTTTCCATCTCCAGAAGAAAATAAACTATTCTTTTTATGACATTGAGTAAGAACCAGCTGAAAAAACAGGAGAATTTTTCTGCACAACACTAAAACATTTACCATTTGTGGGATCTGTAGTTATTATTCCCAAATTTATACATACCTGCCAGGGCTCAAACTCATCTATGGTGGCACATTTTGGCCCAGAAATAAAGGGTCCTTTCTCAGTTTCACACATGCGTAATTGGTCAAGGCCATAAGCAACAGCATAAACTGCTTTGTAAACATTATATGTTATTCTAAGTTCCGAAACATCCAAATATGTATTGTTAAGGTCTTCAAGTTTCTCCTTTCCAGTGCATAACTTATCTGAAGAAAAATTGACAATGTTCTCATGACCAGTTACATTTTTCCGGTTGTCTGTATTATATGATATGTTGACACCAGGCCAGGTGCAGTTGAATGCTGACTGCCAAAACTCGATTGTCATATCATTGGAATCCTTATTTGGGTTTACTTCTAGAAGAAATTCCTGGAGGCCTGGAATTTCACCCCTTCGTATCCCAAAGCCAATTGCCCCACCAAGAAGTGGAAAATATTCAGGTCTAGCAATTAAGGCAGAAGTGACCCATGCCTCACTTGCTATCCATGTTTTGCCAGTGATATTACTAATCAAAAGCTCTTCAACTAGCGGATGGAAGTCAATATCAGAAGAGTAAACCACAATGACCGTAGCGTTGGTGTCTTTTACAATGTCAACAACCGTTTTGATCTTCTCCCTGTTATATATTTTAGGAATTGTTTCTGAGAAGGCAATGCAGGTATAGAGGTTCTCAACAGATTCTTTAAAAGCTTTGACACCATATTTCCCATAATCATCATCAGCAGCAATGGTTCCAATCCATCTCCAACCAAAATGGTGAATTAAATCAGCCATTCCCCGTGACTGTACCTTATCGCTCGGAATAGTGCGGAGATAGGTTGGGAACTGATATTTATCAGAGAGAAGTGAGGAAGAGGAAGCATAACCAACCTAAGAAAGGAATAAAGAGAAAAAACAAACAGATCGCACAAGCTATCATATGTGACCTCAAGGGCTAGGAGTTCTTGAGTTAGATTCTTAGCACATTTGATTCTATCAACCCATCTGCCATGGAAAGACTTCCTTGCTGGTTTTCTAGAAAGGGCAACTTTTCTAGAAATCCTTAGCTTAGGAATCAGTTCAGCATTTCCACTGAAAAGTCTCAGGTGAAAAGTGCAGGAAATATGACACTATGCCCGTGTTCCTGGAGAAACAATATAGTCTAAATAGACAAAATGGAGCTGCAAGTCTGCTCCTTAGAATGTTTTCCTATGCTTTGTTAAGGAGGCCAACAAATATCATATCAGAGGGTGCAAGGGCAGGGTATAGATAAATCAGCATCCATTTAAGTGAGGCATGTGCGCATGCCACTTGTGCAAATGGAGCTGTGCGTGCTTGCCAGCCGCTCATGTGGAACCATCCCAGGGGTGGGTTCTGCTTTTCTTCGCTGCCAGTTCGCTCAGTGATGCACTGCGCGGGCGCGCTTTGTGCACGCTTTGCGCATGTGCAATGCGCTTCATGCACACTGCATGCATGCGCAGTGTGCTTTGTGTGCGCTTTGTGCATGTGCAGTGCACTTTGTGCGTGCTTTGCGCATGCACAGTGCTTTAAAAAAGCTTCTGAGCATACGCAGAAGCAAAAAACAAGATGGCGGCACCTATGGCGCCGCCGAAAGAACCTGTTTGGGGGCATGGCAGGCCTGGGTTGCTGCCAGTTCTAGCAACCCAGGCCGCCAAGTTACTACCGGTTCTATAGAACCGGTCCAAACCGGGAGGAACCCACCTCTGAACCATCCCCTCTCCTCCTCCCCGCCAGTCTGCAAAGCCGGAAACATTGGGAAACTCTGTTTTAAGGGACTGGCAAGATGTCAGCCACTGTTTCTCCCCTTAAAATCCCTTCAAATGCAAAAAGCAATCTAACATTTGGTGCCATATTCAGTGGAGGCACAAAAGTAATTCTGCACTTTAAAAAAAACTCTTTGTAACAATTTGATGGCAATTTCTGGAGGGCACTCATGATTCCCATGGGCAAAATGCTGCCTGGAGGCCTAAGTTTGAGCACCTATACTCTGGACTATGGACTTTCTTCTCCATTCTTGACCTGGCAACGAAATAAACTGTCATGAAATTTGCTGCCTCACTGAGGATTCCTATTCTGTTTCTAATATCTCTCCAATAGAAGAGAATACATGTAACTCAGGGCTGAACTGAGAAACCACTCTCTGAGCTTGCTTGGTTGTTTGCTTGCAGATGTCTCGTTACCCAACTAGGGAATATCATCAGTGCTGCTAAGCGTGGTGTTTTCTCCCTGTAAAATATGTCTTTCTTACTAAGGACAAGATGATGGCAACATCATGGAGAACGTGAGAGTAAAATATGTTGCCAGGATATACTTGCACCATAATTAGTTACACGTGGGGAAAAAGTTTTGGTAGCTTTCAGATATAGATATATGTGAATTATATCAGATATAATAGCAGTGCCTATTAGATCTTAGTCTGATTTTGCCTTATTACTATCTCCTTTGCCTTATTATTATTATTACCCTGTAGAAGGCAAAACATCTGAATTAACAAATGCTATTGGTTCTGAACTGTTTAGAACCAACCTTGGACTAATTATGGGAGAGCATTATGGAACTGAAGTGGGATCCTTGTAGCTGTTCTAATATATTGTTAACATTTTCCATGGAAAACTAATCACTTTCAAATTGTTCACAAAGTGAAAAGGTCTGGGCTGGTGTTGGAGAAGAATGATTCTAGCTATGATTCCACTGCTCCCCTACCAGACGCATCCTCCTGACAAATAACGTTTATGGGATTTATTGTACCTGAGGGAAATAGTAAAGCCCAAGGATTCTTGAGGAAGCAATGGAAAGAGTCGATCCACCGGCTCCAATAATTGCGGCTAAAGGAGCACCGGTACTGCATCGGAAGACAGGAGTTGTTTCATTTTGACCAGTGAGGAATGCCAAAGAATTCTCCACTGTCTTGGACATAGTAAAGCATGTGTCATAGATTTGATAGCCGAGAGTTATGTTTGGTAGAATATCTTTTCTGTTATTAATATCATTGATGGCATGTATCATGGCTTTGACCCAACGGTAGCCTCGAAAATTAAACCTGCAGAGTAAAAAAAGGTTGAATGCATGCAATCATGTCAGTATGTTAAGACAAAATGACACCTTCCATATTTATCATGTTATTCAAATAAACAAGTATATTGTTTATAAAGACTCCTCTTTATATCTCATACATTGAGTAATCCACAACTTGCAGATACTACGTGGCTACTCTCCTGAGGTCTTTTGAAGATTCCATGGGGTTAGGGTTAGGGTTAACGAGAGAAATAGATGCCTTAATATTTTGTTCCTCACTCTTGTGTGAAGATACCACCTCTATATAATTCAGGAAAGAGAGGGCAGATTGCAACTCCATAGTTCTATGGAACCCCTCAACTCATGTTGTCATTGCACACCTTATCATGCTAATTGCCACAAAATTGTGATGTAGTTTCCCACCAGTCTGTTGTGGGAAACAGGCAGAAATAAGCATATATCCCCAAAAAAGCTTAACACAATTTAAAAACTGCCCCCCCCTAAACAATAGGGGAAAAATCAGTGATCTTGGTTTCCTAGCTTATCTTTACAATTTGTGGAACCCCAGTGATAATCCAAGCTGTCAAACCAGAGGTGATATTCAGCCGGTTCACACCGGTTTGTGCGAACCGTTGGCGGAAATTTGGCCAAGGTCGCCGAACTGGTAGCGATGGCTGGCTGGCCACGCCCCCGAACCGGTCCCCCGGTCTCCACTTGCTCACCCCGCCCGCCATGTTCATCACCACCATGTTCTTTGCGCACGCGCATCCCATTGCCTTGCAAGTCCAATGGGATGTGCATGCGCAAAGAACATGGTGGTGATGGCACGGCAGCAGCTTTTTCCACGACCTCCAGCACTTTTTGGTGGCCTGTGGCCAGCCGCTGCAGCCGCAAAGCGGGTCTCAAAGAGGTGGTGGCTGGGAGGCTTCTTTGCCAGCCGCTTTCCAGCAGCGGCGGCTGGCTGGGGGCCGCTGAAAACTCCGGTCAGCTTGCCTTCCAGATGGAAGGTAAGCAGCCTGAACAAAGAGGCGGTGGTGGGGGAGGAAGCGGGGCTAGGGCTGGAGCTGCTAAAGGAGGGGAAACGGGGACGACTGGCGAAGGAAGGGCGGGGGTAGATAGGTGGAAATTCCAAAATTTTTCCTACCTTTTCCTGTGGACGTAGCTAGGTGTGGGGGTCATGTGACTGAGTGGGCATGGATGTGGGCATGAGTGATGTCAAGTTGGTCACACCCACTCAATCACATGCCCCCCACCTAGCCACACCCACCGAACCGGTAGCGAAAATGTTTGAAACCCACCACTGTGTCAAACCATTTAGAATTTTGGTCACATCTGAGATATAGCATTGTTATTAGTGTATATCAGAGACCAAAAACAGTAATTATATAAAGCTTTATATCACAACATGTTTTATATTTGTATTCTAACATAATTGACCTTACGTCTTGCTGCTCTACTTTTCTCATCAGAAATCTTATGCTGATGTGACAGACCACATCCAAGAATAGAATACTTTCTTGGATGTAATACCAGAGATGTTTGTCACGTAATGGAAATAAAATTGTGCAATGTACCAAAACACGTTTACTGGCTCATAAACAAATAATACAGCCCAAGAATATCCTGCATTCTTCCCTCAAAAGAAAGAAAAACACAAAATATACCTCTCTTTACAGATGTATTTGAGAATAAGGATGCCCAAATTCCTGAATATGTAAATGTGTTTACAGTTTTGATACTTGGGATGTACTTTTAAAAGATGTACATTAGAGCAAGGTATATATAATAAATATAATACATAATAGCATAATATTCTTAATATAAAATTATATTTATAATATATATTGTAAATATAAAATAATAGGAGAAGGAAGGAATATTAAATATGTTCGCTGCCTTATTTGTAAAAATAATAAAGGTGGGATTTTAAAAATCTAAATAACTAATTAAACTTATATATATCTGTGAGCGATTTAGATGATGCATTATTTAGAATAGTAACAAATATAATTTTTCTAGTATTTTTTTAAAAATGAGTTCAGAAAAAACTGTAACCCTGACATTGCAACACTGACACAATGCAGATTGCACTATTTGTCCAGTATGCTCTCTTTCAGAATTGTGTTATCTTTGGGAGGGGGGGGGGTGGGGAAGAAAATATAAATGGGAATTGATCATGATGATGATGATGAAGATAATGAAGATGATCTGACTATAGTTATTGTGGGCCATGCTCCTCTCTTGGAAGGCACCTGCTATCTGAAGAGCTTATCTAGTCCAGGTTCAATTTAAATTACATTAAACAAAAAAAGAGCAGGAGAAGCTTTAAGCTGCTCATCGACAGGAAAAATAGTAAAAACTTCAGATGAAGAAACAAGCCTTCTGGTTGTCCCAAAGGTGCTTTTCCAAGAAGCAACTGGACTTTCTGGGGTTGTTTTTTTTTGAAGATGTTTTGCTTCTCATCCAAGAAGCTTCTCCAGTTGCCTCTTGGAAAAGCACCTTTGGGACAGCCATGACCTGGATGACTGAGAATCTCCATAGACATAAGCCTTCTGATCATAATTTTATTTTGTATGAAGAGATGTCTTCAGTTTTATTTAATGTGATTATAATAAACGCCACAATTGTATCTCTGCATATAAATTAGCATGCAAAAATGCTAAAATAGAATGGGGTGAGGTTGGGGCGGGGGGAAAGTGGACCTCTTACAAGAAACGTGGCAGGGCTTTTCTCCTCTAATGTCATATCAGCTGGTAGCATGTGCTTTGTCTTTCTTCCTCTAACCTCCCACAGTTTGAAAACTCAGGAAGGTAATTAATCCTACCGTAGATTATGGTATCTTTCTAATTAAGGAAAACACAAAGGAAATTTAGCTGTGTTGTTGCTCTTTGCACTCTCATTATGACGTTTTCAGGTCAGGCTCAAAAAGAGTGAGGAATGTTTTTCTGCTCTTGACATGAGAATGCACAGCATTTCCCTTACATTAAGTCACATTATCAAAGCCACAGTCAACTTTTAAAATTATGTTGGGATGCGTTGCCAGAAATGGGTATGGCTGTGATGGAAGAAAGGGCCAAAAATGGGACAGAAAATAATTACCATTATAAACATCATCACTATTATTTCCCCAATCACCTCCTCGCTATGACTATCATTAGGAGATGTTTCATATGCATATATTGTACCATGGATATTTCAAATCTCTGCTTGTATGCCACCATTAGTTTAATGGAATTGGTGACATATAAATTAAGCACTAGTACTGTTGCTAATAATGCTATTCTTGTCATCATCATTCAGAGCCAGAGAGGTGTAATGGTTAAGGTACTTTGAGGCCTAGGAGATCCTGAGCTCCTGGAGCAGGGGAGATATAAATTGGATATATAAACAAACATTGTAAACAAACAAACATTGCTAATAGAATTGCCATCACTGTATCATCCTGCCCATTTCTGCCACAAAGGGCTAGGAACCAGTTGCTGTAGTGGTTAAGATTTTAGAAAACAGGAGACTACGAGTCCTTAGGTATGAAAGCTGGCTGGGTGATTTTATAAAGTAATAAAGGTGTGTGTGCGGGGAGCTAATAAATAAACATCCTGCCTATACTCGTAACTCACAATTCCATAAATTTTGATTAAGAGAACAAGTAGCAAAAACAGCTCGTAAATAATGTCCTACTTTTGGAGGCTCAGCTACACTTGTAAGGAGAGGCAAACATTCAGAATCTTTACCATGAAATATCTTTGAGGCATCATACAAATGAATAAATTTAGCTAGAAGCAATAAGCATCCATAAATTTTGGGGAATTAATTTGCCATCTGATAATGTTTTTATATGTTACAATAAGACTGGAAAATGCAGATTGTGACACAATTTGAAACCCAGATGTTTTGAAATGGTTTCTAATTGTTTGATAATTAGAATGAATTTGAAGCTTTCAAAATATTAATGATCTGGATAATCTGTTTTAGAACACACATACAGGTAGTCCTCGATTTATGACCACAATTAGGTCCAGAATTTCCATTGCTAAGCATGGCAGTTGTTAAGTGAATCACATGGTCATTAAGCAAATCTAGGTCCCCCCCCTTGACTTTGCTTGTTAGAAGTCAGTTGGGAAGGTCACAATTGGCAATCGCTTGACACTGGAATGCTGCAACTGTTGTAAATACATGTTGGTTGCCAAGCAACCAAATTTTGATCATGTGACTGGAGATTCTGTGATGGTCATAAGTGCAAGGATCGGTTGTAAGCCTCTTTTTTCAGTGGTGTTGTAACTTTGAATGATCACTAAACAAATGGTTGTAAGTTGAAGATTTCCTGTAGTGTCTTCTTTCATTTACACAATATCAGAAATGAATTGGAACTCTATATACAGCCTTTTTTTATTGGCAAGGAAAAGGATCAGAGGAACTGGGCAAATGATAACATCATACATAGATGCCCAACTTTCCTGCAGCTTCCTTCCAATATAGGTTGTGCATGTATGTTTATCCTCTCTGAGATGATCAACCCCACTACTAACATCTGCACTGCCTTCTGTATTTTGTTTGAATAAATCAATCTGCTTTCTTCCATGCCGTTCCAAATGTCTAAATGTTTGCTGGCTTGGAAAAGTTGTGATGACTGCAGAGTTAGACTGGCCAGCCTCGCAATTAGTGCTTTTGCTGATGGCCATCAATTTGAGGAAGTATCCCAACCACAAATTCTCAAGTAGTCTAGGTAACAGCTGGCTTTGTGGAAAGAAAACTGAGAAACTGAAGGAAGAATTTGATGAAGTATTAGTCTAAATAAACTGCATTTTGGTTAGACTTGCAAAGCGAAAAATACTGATGAAAATATTTGGAGGTGACAAATGAAACGTGGGGAGATGCAGCAAAACTCTTGAGGGCTATTATGGTGGCTTCGCCTCCAGAGAAAAAGCAGAATACAAACCAATAAATCAGTCTTTTAAATGCCCTGACAACAGTTCTGCTAATTTGGATCAAACTGGGAATGTTAGAAGTCTGTATTTTGTACTTTGAAACTAGAAAGCTGAGCTCTTGCTTGGAAATTAAAGCACATACAATAAATACAAGGGGAAGTCTTATGTATCATTTCAAAGTTCCGTTCAAAGTGTCCAGCTCTGAACAATACACATATTTGTTGCTGTTCACTGACAGAAAAAAAATGAAACTTATAAAAAACTCTCTGGCAATTATTCACCAATCAGAATATAACATGAATATAGAGTTCTGTTTTATAATCTTTTTCATAAATAAAATATTGCAACCACAGTTCAAGTTCCTACTATTGTAGAAATCAAAGAACTTTAAAGTAAATAAAGAGTAAATGAGTAAACAAATAGTAAATCTACTACCAGTATTATCTCAGTGGAAAGGCTCACACACCCACACAGAGATATTAATTTTTTTTTCTGGAGAATGTATGTGTCTGCCAATATATTTCAACATGTGATATTCTTTCCAGCCAGATTATTAGCACAATTATTTGTGGATTGCCTGCTATCCTGCATTTCTCAGGATAGCACAAAGTGAAAAAATTCTGAGCAGGGAGGGGAAAGAGCAGATCACATTTCCACCTTTAATCATAGAAAAATTTGGGCAATGGTGGAAAATGAAATTTGGAAATGCTGTTAAAAAAATATAGTGAGTTTTTAAAAAATCACCAATATAATCATTTTAGTATTATGTTGTAATGCTTCCATTGATGTTTTCCTAGGGCATTTTCACCCCACAAATTCCCACAAACACCTCCAGTCTTGCAAAAACCTCCTCATCTCTACTTCATATAAAATGAACAAATTACCATGGTAGAAGTTACACAAGCCCAGCTCATATTTTCAGTGCAGATGGCTGACTTAAGCTAAAAATTCTGAGCTGATATGTAAAATACCATTATTTTTATATGTAAAATCCACTGTGAACCACTAAGGTGAATAAGCAGCAATTAGGACCTTTTGAAAGGTGGAACATTTCAATGACTGTGGCATTGGAGGGATGGAGATTTATATTTTGTTCAGTTCTAAGCAGGAAGTATTAGGAACAGGTGAATATCTAATGATGGAAATGAGATAACTCTTAATCCAGGACCTGGAAAATAGGGCGAGGTAAGAGATAAAACATTTCCCCACTCCTTCCTCACAGCAGTGATGCAACTTCCCCATCTCACCCCCTTCCCCAATTTCCAAGAAACTAAAGTAGAGCCCACAAAAAGCTAGCCAACACCATAAAAGTACACAGGTCAAGAATTGGTTCTGAAAAATGTAAAGTTCTCATCTGGTGGTAAACTAGATGCTGTAATTACATGAAGTCATGTAATTACTGAATTGCATAAATAATTTTGAACAGTAACTTGCAGGCAGGGAGTGTGACTGGTTTTGAGAAAAACCTTAATATGTTGTTTTCAACCACTTATGTTGTGGAATAAACTCCTTGACACCTGCTCTTTGCCTGGAGAAGAAATTGTGCATAGAGCATGTATAGGCCATGCTAAATTAAAGTGGAAGGATCCTCTCAATAATGAACATTAAAGGTAAAAGGTAAAAGGTAAAGGTTTCCCTCGCTCATACGTGCTAGTCGTTCCCAACTCGAGGGGGCAGTGCTCATTTCCGTTTCTAAGCCGAAGAGCCAGCGCTGTCTGATGATGATTCCATGGTCATGTGGCTGGCATGACTAAATGCCGAAGGCGCACGGAACGCTGTTACCTTCCCACCAAGGTGGTCCCTATTTTTCTACTTGCATTTTTACATGCTTTCAAATTGCTAGGTTGGCAGAAGCTGGGGCAAGTAACGGGAGCTCACTCTGTTATGCAGCGCTAGGGATTCGAACCACCAAACTGCCGATCTTTCTGATCAACAAGTCCAGCGTCTTAGCCACTGAGCCATTAGGAGTGCAAAATACAATCTTTAGTTTACCATCATTTTTACAAAAGAGTTTAACAATTTATTAGCATGATTATCTCTAATGCTAAACAAGATATTAATCAAGCAAGAAAAGATAAGTTGAGGAATTGCAATTTGCCAAAGAAATGGTTCTTTGACTTCACCCTTGAGAAGGGCATCTCCCAGGTATTTGGACAGTACCTACTCTTCTGAGATTTTGGAAATCTCTTAAAACCTAGTTCTGTTTCTAGGCTCATGTGGGTGTGACTCATTGGTTAAGCTTCTGTTTTACTTCTCATTTTTTTGTATCATCCATTGTTCTATTTGTTGTGGTCTGGACAGCCTGTGTTTGTGGGTTTTAACTGTTTACTTCTTATGGATTTTGTAAGCCATCCAGAATTTTCTACAGTAGGCACCTATATTGAATTAGATTAAATGAGATCTTATTACTATGCCCTAATTTGTAACCTACTTTTGAAAAAAAGAAGTGTCCTCAAACAGTCAAAGATGATCTAGATTATTTGCACTGGTTCAAATCCATGTATATTTATGTTATGGAAACAATCTTTGTTCCCCTTGATGAATAACATGTTTGGTTCTCTCAATCAAAATAGACAACATGGAGTCCTCTATTTTTTTTCAATTCCTATTTGTCATTGTCATTTCTCAAGGATGTTATGAATATTTTAACAGCTACCCTACTTTCTGTGACTGTAAACACTGCGTTTTGAGAAGTTTTCACAGAAAATCAGTGGCCCTAATATTATACTTATGTTCCAAGTAAGCCAGGCATAAAGTTGACTTTATTATGTGATGAACATTTAAATTTAGAAATCAGCAAGACAGTACAAGGCAAAGAGAAAAATGTTGACTTTGGAAATGGTAACTCAGCACCAGAGAAGAGACTGCTAGGGATGAGTAGCATTGGTCCCAATCAACATAATTTTTGCTTACTCTATCCTGTGTTTAGCTAACAGTTCCAGCTGCTAGAAACTCCAAAAGACAATGTAGTTAAGATAAACTATGCCCGATTCTGGGAAGTTTTTCTTTGGATTTCGGTTCACTTGGATAAGCAAAGGCTAGTAGCCAAGCACTATGAAAGTTGGACTTGTAACGTATGGTCTTCCTCTATCCATATACATGTGTTTCTAGTCTTTTCTAGAAGTTCTATTGAACTTCTGTTTTCATTCGAATTCAGGCAACTGTGGTTTGTATCAACTGCATCCCAATGTTTTAAAGCCAAAAATCAATTGATTGTATGAAAGGAGGATTGGAGAAAGAAAGACAACAGGGTTAGTAAGTCAGTTTGGCAGAACAAGGAAGAATCTGGAGGATTATACGTAGAAGCTTGAGAATAGAGCTAGATTTCTGATGTCAGGAATAGAGACACATAGGCAGACTTGGTATAAATGGAAACTATTTTTTAATGCTGAGAGCAATGGTTTATTTTTCCTAGTTCTGAACCAAACAAGGTGTTCAACCTGTCTATGAAAAATAGTATATGGGTTATTAAACTAAAATAAGCAGTATTACAAACCCACAACTGCCATGAGTTGCTAAGCACCATTGTAGTTAACCTGGTGACTTACACATAAGTCCTAAACTTGTAAGACTTCCTTAACACAAACCAAGTTTCTTAAACAGATTGAGATCACCTTCTTGTTCTGTATGTGTACTGTCATGCTGATATATGGGATATCATTTTCACATTATTTGTAACCATTGCTTGATTTTTATCACATGTCTATGAATGAATGGGAGAAAAAACCCTCCAAAGGTAAATGGGCAACACCATTTATCCATGAGACATATACTGGAATAACTTGTATATAAAGTATATCTAAGTCACTTCAGAATCAAGATTGTAACATAAGACTTTAAACTTGCCAGCAGATTACAAGTACACCAGGATTTCCTCTAAAGCAGCGGTTCTCAACCTGTGGGTCGCGACCCCTTTGGGGGTCGAATGACCCTTTCACAGGGGTCGCCTAAGACCATCGGAAAACACATATTTCCGATGGTCTTAGGAACTGAGACACCGCTCCTCTATCCGTCCACATACGAATACCCAGGGATGGTGCGACACACAGGTGGCCCTCGAATGCGCAGGCGCTGATGGAAGGGCTGCGTGCGCTAGCCCGCCATCTTGGTGCCACGCCCCCTTTGTCACCTCATCGCTTCTCACCTGGCAACACGCATGCGCAGGGAGAGGCGGGGGTCGTGGCATTAGGAAGGTTGAGAACCACTGCTCTAAAGCAATCAATCAAGGTAATCAGAGATATTGCTTTCAAAAAATATTACATGAAAGCAGTGGTATTCAAAACAAGGTTTTAAGAAATCTTTTTCTTAAACAATGTGTATGTATGTTTTTGCAATTCTGCAAATGTTCGAAGAATGCCAAGGGAATTGGAGCTAGTGCTACTTTCTCTAAACATATATGGCTAATGTCACCCCCTAGTAAGTAAAGAAAGCAAGTAGTTGAATCACTCAAAATGAAACTGTTAGCCCTAATTGCTTTTGCAAGTAGAAGATCCCAAAGTTGATTTGTTATCATATTTGGTTAAGAATATTTCATTATTAATGAAAATATTTCAGCTGAATACAGTAGTTGAGAATGCTATACACTGTAAATGAAAACAAGATTCGTCAGCTAGACCAGCCAGGTTCATATGAAGCTGTATATCCTGCTTCTCACAGTAATCAACTAGATACTAAGTAAGAAGTAAGAAAACTTGAAGGCAACTGTAGATGTTGAAGTTAGTTTCACCCAACACAGCTAATTACATTATCCAGTTAACTATACTCCATGTCTGCCACAAAAACCTTTCTTCATTATAGCACAGCTGTGTTTCTAGCAATAGGCTCACAATTTTATGGGCATGCATACAGTTTGCAGTGCATTCCACAAAGCAATCCAGTATAAACTGTTGAACGCTCTTCGAAAGTCAAATTTATCAAATTCGCTTTTCCATGGATTGTCTGCTAGTGAAAATCTGGTCACAACATCCTGAGTTTGGGTGGAAATAACTCCTAGTTGTCTGTTTCCCACTGTTTCCTGAAGCAGAGATTCTCATGAGGACATTTCCAATGATAGCAATAAAGTTTATGTCTCTGTAACTATTACCTTTTATCAAAACAGGGATTATAATTGCTTGTGTTTATACAGAAGGGCTCTTGAGTATTAAATGAGTCATAACAATGAATTAGTCATTGGGTCTAGTTGAACTTCATCAATTTTGAATTCCTCAACCGTTATTCCAGCTATTCTAGGTGCTTTATCATTTTCAGTAGCTTTATTACTATTTTTACTTCAACTCAACATTCAAGGTGCAATTTTCTGAGTGTGGATGAACAATGGATCTACTGGTAATCCCCACAGTTCTCCATGATTGCACAGTTACTAGAAGAATTATCTCAATCTTTGAAGTCACTCATGCAAAGATCGTATAAATATCCAATCAGCATTAAAAAGAGCATTAGTTATTGACACTTAGGCATCTGAGACAGGCAAAGAGTATGTGGTGTTTGCTTAGCCTTTTCCACTTTCAACCATGGTGTTCCAGTGTGTCTCATGATCTGCTTTTGGCTTATGGCAAACTTCATGGTTGAATTGTCTATATTGAGCTAATGAGCTTGGCTTATTTGCCTTGGTTTATCAAGCCTGTATACCAGATGGAGCACTAACTCCACCTGCAGGAGAAACTACAGCTGATCTCAAGTCCCCCCCCCCCGAATATTTGTAGATCAGGGTTGAAATGAGGGGTCCTTGGTGATGATATCACTTAGTTTGGGTAATGAAATATTTGCAAGAAAACAACCAAGCTCAGAGAGCACCAAGTCCAGATAAAGCAGGAGGGTTAGTCCCCCTGTTAAAGTATTATAAAACCGTAAATGTTTTCATGGAAATGGATAAACCAAACACAGAAGATAAAAACTAATTTACTATGATTGCAACTAACCCTGTGCTACATATATTCTTCTCTACTGGAATGCAGCCTCTAAATTTTTATTTGAATTAAATATACCATAGGAATCCATTCATAGTGTTGGAATGAGTCACTTAAGCCATCAAATCCAATTATCTAATTTGCATTCTTAATTTTAATTTTCTAAGTAAAGTACCCCACCCCCATGGTTTCCTAGTCTTGGTTGAAACAAACAGAACATATCTAGCAATAGCAATAGCACTTATATACCGCTTCACATTGCTTTACAACCCCCTCTAAGCAATTTACAGAGGCAGTCTATTGCCCCCAACAATCTGGGTCCTCATTTTACCAACTTCAGAAGGATGGAAGGCTGAGTCAACCTTGAGCCGGTCAGGATTGAACTGCTGGCAGTCAGCAGAGTTAGTCTGCAATTCTACATCCAATCATTGCGCCACCAGGGCTCTAGTGAAGAAGAACTCCCTATCTCCCTTGCTAATTAGTTCAGTTATCAATTTTACCTGTTCTCTTAAAGCAGGGGTGTCAAACTCACGTTGTCACAGCAGCATCACATGACGTATCGGGACTTTTTTCCCCTTTGCTAAAATGGGTGTGAGCGTGGCCAGCACATGACGTATCCGGCCCGTGGCCTGGGAGTTTGACAGCCCTGTCTTAAGGTGCAAAGAAAGACTTTAAGGCTGTTTAAGGATCCTACAATGTAGTATAGTAAGTTTATATAGCCAACCATCTCATATACCTGTCTTTGGATGGCTAACAATTAACAACAAAATAAATGCTAAAACATTTTTTTTTTAAATAGCATAGAATATTTGCCAACAGCATTCATAATGTTCCACATTCAAATCATGAAATGGGCTTACCCACACTATTAGGTTCCCAGAATAGATGACTAACCCAGATTTTTAATGCCTTATAAAACACCAGCAGGGTTGAGGCAAGTCTAATTCCAGGATGGATGACATTCTGGAAGACAGGTAGGAAGGCAGAAAGGCTCTTTTCTTGAGTCCTAAGCATGGCATTTTCTCATAGCCAAGATCTGGTGCATGCCTCTCCAGCTGGATCTAACAGTATGGATAGTCACCACTGGGGGGAGATGGTCCCATCAGTAACTTGGCCTCAAGCCATGAAAAGCTTTAAAGGCAACCACCATCAATTTATTAGCTTAATCCTTGTGTTCATGTAATTGCCTATGGGATTATGGTATTATCAATTAGAATATAACATAGAGCAATCAAGGATGTCCCTTTTCTTCTCTACTGCTTAATTTGGTATTAGAACCCTTGGTATTGGCTATTAAGACAAACATGAAATTAATTTCTTAACTGAAATTAAAAAATTTGCTCAGTTGAATTTGAATATCAGATCTTTATTCATTTATTAAATTTATATGCTGCCCATCTCACTATCCAAAGCAACTCTGTTGGCTTATGTTGTTATATGCAGTTTATATATATTATCAGACACCTTTACCTAAACTTACAGAAATGGCACAGTTACATGATAAATGTTTTGAATATACAAATATTATACCAATCAATCAGATTCTGATGATTATAGGGAACAAATTAAGTTTTGTATATTGTCCAGAAGCTATTAAATATTATTTAAGATCTAAATTATTAAATTATTATCACTAGGAGAAGACACTAGATGAAATATTTCAAAGGTCCCACCCAGTTGAAAGAGATTAAGGGATGGATGAAAATACCCCCTAGGTTTGTGGGAAAGAATTAATACTGAAAAATGTACATAGCATATGAACACATATATACACTTTGAAATCAATGTCTACATTGGTTTCACTTACATACTTTAAACAGGTTGATAAGTTAATGGTTAAATTTGATACTGGAAGAAGCAAATGCCCATATTCTCACTGTTAAAGATACAGCTCTATTATGAAGATGTCACTTTTAATTCTCTTGATAACTTTGGGCTTATTTATTCACCTCAACCATGCACTGGAATGGAAATTAAGTTGATTAGTTACCATTGTTAGATTAATTTGAGAGTTAGTATTTAACAGGAAGTTCTTGGTTCTAACATGTGTATCAGTAGGAATTTGATTACTTTTCCAGCACCAAAGGCTGTCAGACATATCTGGATCTTACTGGGCAGAAAATTCAAGTTGATTCTTTATTTTCATGAGAAACTGACATTGTTGAGCAATTCTTATTTAAAAATGGCTGGTATTACTTTTTGATTTGGGAAACATGGCCTCACAGTGGGATCATTATACATACTGTAACTAAGTCTTACATAATTATAACTTTAAAATGTTTGAGATTTTACAAAAGGAGTGTAATTTACTTCAAAGGTTGAATGGCAATACATAAAATAAGCTGAAATACTTGCTATATACATTGTTTGACTCAATATTCTCGTGGCCTCTGAAATTCCAGGGGCCCTGAGCCTATTACAGAAGTATTTTACAGGGACCAGTTGTTAATTTATTATCATCAAAAATTACAAAACGTTGATAAAATAAAATAAAAATGGGACAATATATAAGAAATTTGGAACAGATGAATCATAGAATCTTACATTGCCTATTCAGTGGCTTCGGGCTTAAAGGAATGTTAGATGTTACTTCTGACTTTGAAACTATTAACTGAGAGAAAAAAATCTAGGAACTACTGGGCTCCTCAGAGAATAATTAGGAAAAGTTGGTTCTTATCCTTTCTATACTGAGATACAATAAATTTAAAGAAACTTTGGTAGATAAATTGTGGGCATGCCCAGTTACAATTCTTTATTTGTTAGCTATTACAACTATGGCTAACCAGGTTCTTGGAAGGCAGACAAAGTTTTAAAAAGTTTAACTTTTGCTTTTGCAATTTAGTGAATCTTTCCACATGAAAAACTTGAATATGCTGGCTAATGCTGTGCAGTGAAACTATGGGTATTCTGGACAGACCATGTCACTTCAAAGGATAGTTACCTTTCTTAACACACACACACACACACACACACACACAGAGGGGGGAGGGGAAGGGAGGGAGAGAGGAGGAGGCGGAGGCGGAGGCAGAGAGAGAGAGAGAGAGAGAGAGAGAGAGAGAGAGGAGAGAGAGAGAGAGAGAGAGAGAGAGAGAGAGACTTTATATCTGATTTTAAACAGTATTCTGAAAGTTTGACAATATTTGGTACATAGAGGTCATGTTTAATACTTTGGGAGAAACAATGATGAAAATTGAACCAGACTCTGTCACATATGTGTCTGTTTAGGATTTTTCTATTTATTCCTTAACATGAAGAAGGTTTAAGTTTCCTTTTATAAACAGTGTTAAAGCTATTTTAACCTCAAAACATGGAGAAATCACATGCTGCCAGATTTCAGCAAACATGCCACTGAAATTCAGCAGTGCAGTTGAGGGATAGCGATCTGGGGCACCTGTGGAGAAGTGGGAATATATATAAAAAAATCAAAATGGCATTGAATGGCTGTACCTTTTTGACCTCCTGATTCCTGCATTGTTTGCATTGCAAACATCCCTGGGAGCCACCAAAGTAGTTTGAGGATTCCAAGCAGACCTGGGGACTCTAGTTACCCATTCCTATCCTATAGGTAAGGGAGTCCATTTTTCCCCATTAGTGGTTTCCATAACCACATCAGCACAAGTCATTCCAGTGATCTCAATCAAACCTGCATTCTTTTTCTATGGCAAATGTTGGTCTACAGTTGTTTCTATGCCATTTGAATATTATCTACCGTAGTCTCTCATAAGTCACTTATATAAACTTGGCTCTCATGAAGTATTGGTATGTTCAGGAGTATTGGTGGGCTCTGTCAGAAAAGCAAAACGTCTCTTCCAACGATGTTTCTTTTACCTTTTCCCCACTGTAGAGTTGAAGCATTCCTTCCCTCTTTCAGTCATATATCAGTATGAATTTTGCTGTCCTAACTGTTGATCCCTAACCTGTTTATAAATTAACTCTGTTTCAAGATACTAAAGTCATTGACTTCCCTCCAAGGTAATGGATGACAAAGCATAATGTTTTTTTTACGAATCTTGAGGTTACTTTTGAACATTATTGGTATAAAAAAAGAAAATCACAGCTGATGACATTAGGCTCAGAACAACTAAATACAAGTTAAGGTTGCCTCATTCTTGCTTGGAAATGAGATGAAGAATATCTTGGGGGCATTCAAAGATAGTGTTTGAAGTAGGCCTTGCCAAGCCCCGAGACTTGATACCGAGACCAAGAGTTGGGTTCAGGAGAGAACAAAGAGATTGTTCCAAATCTCTTTGAAGAGAGAGGATAATAGGACCAAGGAAACAAGTATCTATGGTACATCTGAAAACAGGCTCTTTCTCTGTGCCTCTTCTAGGGTGGATGGACTACTGGATGCAGGTCGAGTGTCCTGCATGCATGAGGCTCCCCTTTTCCTCCTTCCTTCTCCACCATCGTTCCAACCACCTTTTAATTGTTAGCAAAAAGAAAGTCAAAATATCAGTGTTCCTACTTGGGAAATTGCAAGATAAAAGGAGGTATTAAGACGTATGGGATGGATTGAGAAAATAGAAGACCACCAAGAAGTCAGAACATATGACTAAGAAGCTGGTGAAGGGATAGAACATCCAAAAATGTATGAAAAGTTACATGACCGGGGCTTTGTTGCCTAAGACCTCCTCAACTTCCATAGCAGCCCTGCCTCCCTCGCTTCTCTTAAGTATTTGTCTTGGGCTGTGACAACAAACTGCTGTCATTTCTGACTGAGAACAACACTCCTTGTCTGACATAAATACTTTCCCCACACAATAGTAAAAGAAGAAGTACCTTACCCCTCACATTTTGGTGAATTTGGAGGCGTACTTGTTGGATCTTCCTCAAGGATGGTCCTGAAGTGTATTGGGAACATGCCTCCTATAACGTGGTGGGCTTCCTCAGCCTCTACATAGCCACGTAAATCAAATTTCCCCAGGAGTCGGCATTCTTCCTCCGGCTTCTTTGGAGTGTCTGAAGTTACTGGGGTGGGCACATGCTCCAGTATGAAGAGAAATAATCCTATGCATAATAGCCACAATTTTTGGCTGGCCATTTTAACTCCGAGCTGCTGGAAGAAAATAATAGCTGTTTTGAAAAAAAAAAAACAGAGGCTTTTATGAGGCTCTCTCATGTTTATGACTCGCCAGCCTATAAAGGAACAGGTGAATTCTCCAGAGACAGAGAAGTTGATTCTTCTTTGCTGCACAGCTGTCAAGATGCAGACTCACGGCTGAAGAAAGGAAGGGACAGGAAAAAGCCCAGTTCTTTTCAAAAGGAAAAGAAAACATGCCTTTTTTCCTTTATTTTATTCAAAACTGAGTTATTTGTACTATGTCATGTGTTTTCAATATCCTGTAAATAAGTGTGTGTGTGTGGATTGTGATTTCTGTTGTTTATATATCAATATTTTTGTTTGGATATTGATAATTAATAATATAGACTATAATAATCATTAATGTATACCACCATCCTTTTGAGGTATCACCCAAAAATATTACTTGGTAAGGTCAAGAATCCTTATAGGCTTTACTCCTATATTTACTTATAAGAGAATCAGGTATAGACTAATCCAGCGTCTTAGTTTCATCTGTCATGAAGACAGTTCTCTCCCCTTTATTCATAATGCTTAAGCTTCACCAAAGTTACATGCCTGGGCTTCAGCAATCCGTATTTTGGTAGCTGACATTGGTAGCTGTCATTTAGTGCCATATATTGCTTTAAGTAAGGGATGTGGTGGCTCAGTGGCTAAGACACTGAGCTTGTCGATCAGAAGGTCAGCAGTTCAGCGGTTCGAATCCCTAGTGCCGCGTAATGGAGTGAGCTCCCGTTACTTGTCCCAGTTTCTGCCAACCTAGCAGTTTGAAAGCACGTAAAAAATGCAAGTAGAAAAATAGGGACCACTTTGGTGGGAAGGTAACAGTGCTCCGTGCGCCTTTGGCGTTTAGTCATTCCAGCCACATGACCACGGAGACGTCTTCGGACAGCGCTGGCTCTTCGGCTTAGAAACGGAGATGAACACCGCCCCTAGAGCCGGAAATGACTAGCACGCATGTGCGGGGGAACTTTTACCTTTACCTATTGCTTTAAGTATGGATAAGGCCATTGATAAGTTTGTCTACGACAATGTATTGCACTATTTATTATTAAGTTATAACTCACCTTTCATTCAGGAGTTCAAACCTGTGTACACAGTGCTTCCCTTTTTTGTTTTTCTCTCACCTGGGGAATTAGGGGATGGACTGAAGCACAGTGCCAGTTCAAATTAACCCAGTTAACTTCTGAAGCTGGGGGTGGATCAAAAGCTGGGTTCTTCCTGTATGGCCAGTCATGCCATCCTTTATAGCAGGGGTGTCCCACCTTGGCAAATTTAAGACTTGTGAACTAATTTCCAGAATTCCCCAGCCAGCATGGCTTTAGAGGATTTCATTTTGCTTCGCTTTCTGGAGCAATGTCGAACATCAAGAAAATATTCAGAATTCCAAGAAATTGGAACAATATTAGAGAATGACCATGATGACGATTAGGAGACAGGCAACTAAGCCTGAAGAAGGGAAATTGAAGGAATTGGGTATGTTTAGCCTTGAGAAAAGATGACTGCAGAGGATTCGGCAGCATTCTTCCAAAATCTAAAAAGATGCAGAAGATCAAGAGATGGTCCCCTCTTGTTCTAGATTCAGGACATCAAATACAGTAATAAATTTAAGTTACAGGAAGACAGATTTCATTAATACAGTAGGAAAAAAAGAACAGTTCAATAGTGGAACCAATTATTTAGAGGCCTGTTGGTTCAACCTCCCCCCCCCTTCACTATAGGGATGATTTATTATCCAAAAGTAACAATTAAATTTTAACAAAATTGACCTAGGCTACCTAGGCTACCCAGGATGCTTTAATATGGATTCTTCCACTGAGCAAAATCTTGGGCTGCTGGCCTAAATGTTCTTTCCAACTCTATGATCCTATCATAATAAATGGGACATGACTGAGATTTCTAAAAAAAAAAGACGATATGGAGAAATTACATGTAGAAATATATTTTTTTCTTCTCATGATTGTAGAAGTGATGTTGACTTATTGGAAGAAAATGTTTCTTTGCACAATGTGTAGTCAATATGTGAAATTTGCTGTGTGAAGGGATGCAGGAATTTTCACATTTTTGAATCCATCCACAAACTAAAATTTGGTTTCTATGAAATTTAAGGCAAAGGTTTCCCCTGTCCAGTTGTGTCCGACTCTAGGACACAGTGCTCATCTCCGTTTCTTGGCCAAGGGAGCCAGCATTGTCTGAAGACATTTCCATGGTCATATGACTAACATGGCTATACATCAAAGGCACACAGAGCACTGTTACCTTCCCACCAAAGTGGTACCTATTTATCTACTCACATTTGCATGCTTTTCAGCTGCTAGGTTGGCAGGGGCATGTAATGGGTGCTCACCCTGTTGTGCAGCGCTCAGGTCTTGAACCCTGGCTGTCAGCTCTCCAACTGACAAGCTCAGCATTTTTAACTGCTGAGCCATCGCACACCAAATGCGACAAATTTCACATGATGACTGTCCATTGTGGGAAGAAATGCAGTCAACATGTGAAATTTGCTGTGGCAAGAAATGCAGGCATTTTCACATTTTTTAATCCATCCACAAACTTAAAGTTGGTTTTTATGAAATGTACAGTTCTTTAATTTTTTGCAAAGCCTTTCTCCAACTAAAAGAATCATACAAAGAAATAGCAAAGAAAAGTCTGCACAAAAATACTGGTGAAAGCAACATATCAAGTACCTGGGATATTTCTTCCACACACACACACACACACACACACACACACACAAAATACTTGTGAAAACCTGTCTCCATTAAGCACATGGTATCCAAAATGCATAGGAGAAATGAGCAAAAAAGGGAATTTCAGTGCCATTTGTTTCTTCAACAAATCTCAAGAGAGAAACAAAGCACAGAAATGAAAAATAGAAAATACAAATTGACAGATTTGTTTATCTCAACATAGCCACAGTTGAAATGGTTTTAAATTATTTAAAATTTAAGAGTATTTCATACATTAATAGGGAGTAGACCTACGTTGCTATAAATCAAGATGACTTTATTTCAGTGATAGACCATTATTTCCAAACGTATTGTTTTGGCATTTAGGTTTGAGAAAGACACAGCAGGAAATTATTCAGCAGATGTGCTTGTTCTAGATGGTATGCATGAGGATGGCCCATAAAGATCTTATTAGCCTGGGCTTCTTCTGGAACTGGCATTGATGTTGGCAGCCATATAACAGTTGGGATATTCTTTTATCAGTTGGGTTAATAAAGCAAGTAGGTTCCTTAGTAGGAAATCTATTCCATCAAGTCCATTAACATGTTAGTAGTTTACTAATCCATTTTTCATTTTTTAAATTTCTTCTTTCTCATGACATTTTAATGACTTTTTAAGTCATAAAAGCCACTCAAGAAAGTGGAATATATATCCTTAAATAAATAAATAATAAATGGCAGCAAAAAGTCACTGAAGGGGATATGAATAGAATTGGAGGGCATGACTCTGCCATGGGGTGTCTGCTTCTTTTAATAAAACAGACAGGTTAAGCATCTGGGAAGCTTAGAGACCTGTTTTGTGCTTATTGTTACTTTTAAGTGATAAGCAAAAAATGATGCTACCAACATGTGATGATATTAATACATCCTTCCTGGAAAGATAGAAATGGTCTTCCTGCTCTATTTCTGGGTTCACAAGGGAATTTCAGTTGGCTACTTCAACTATCCACTCAGTCTTGCAGCAAAAAACCCTCTATTTATTCCTCTCCCCATTTGTAAAATAAGGCCTCCTTCAAACTGATTTTGATGCCTTGTGACTTCATGTAGATTTTGGGGCAACCCCACAGAACCTGGCTAGGGAATTTTGGGAGTTAAGTTCACCTATCTTAAAGATGCTAAGGTTGAGGAATACTATTCTAGATTTCTCTTTTAACTTTGCCATCTCACTTACAATCGTG
Source organism: Thermophis baileyi (assembly GCA_003457575.1). Taxonomy (NCBI): domain Eukaryota; kingdom Metazoa; phylum Chordata; class Lepidosauria; order Squamata; family Dipsadidae; genus Thermophis; species Thermophis baileyi. The sequence goes on from QLTV01003391.1 coordinate 3,192,768, forward strand.
GATTTTCTGAGTGGCCTTCTACCATAGCATGGATAATCACAGAGTATGGTAAAAAAAAATATCAAGCTGACTTTGATACGATAGTTTGATTAAAGCTTTACTTGGTTTTTACACAATGAATGAATTGCAGAGATATGCTATATGATATGATGTCACAGTTACCATCTTTACCACACATTGCAAATTCGTCTGGATATAATTATTAACTAGTTCTGGCCTGGCCTTATTTCCCATCCCCACAACAGGCAGATGTAGCCACCTCTCTTTCATCTGGCTACTGCAGAAGAAACTGGATTCATGTTAGTGAACATTCTTATAGCCTTAATTGTGACAATGCATAAAAAGGCAACATGTTTCACCCACATCCAGGTGATTTTATGGACACAAGCATATTGCTGGCCTGGCAATGTTAGAGGAATAAATGGCTGTATCTTCTCTCTAATTTTCAACTTGACCATTGTAGGGCCAATTGGTCATTGCTGCTACCAGATGCACAACTGATGGCAGCTTATTTATCAGCTGTCTGGTCAACTAGGTGAAGCTTTTTCCTCTATATCCCAATGGATAGTTGTATATTTTAATCAATTGTTATATGTTTGTGAGAGAAAAAAAACCCCTTAGGTTAACCTACCTGGCTGGGTTGTTGTGAGATAGAAATGGGATTGCACTTCCGTGATACTCGAGCATCCTTCGGGTAAATGTTTGTTTAAAAAATGATGCAAACATCGTATGACTTGCCACTACTTGTCCTTACCTTTTAGCAACATGAAACACCTGAACCCAGAGAGTTACAAAAGCCAGAGCAAAGCATCAGGGGATTCAGCTGGCAAAGACAGAAACCTGGGCTCATTTCTTAGCATAGTTTTGATTCTATCTGAAAGAAATGTTCTTTAGAATTACTATCTGCTTTACTTGTTTTAAAGCAATGTTTTTCAGCCTTGGCAACTTTAAGATGTGTAGACTTCAACTCCCAGAATTCCCAAACCAACATGCCATCTGGGGAATTCTGGAATTTGAAGTCCACACATCTTAAAGTTGCCAAGGTTGAAAAACACTATTTCAAAGGAATGAGATAAGTGGTTACAACCCTTTCCCCCAGATAGGTACCCTTCAGATTTGCTTAAAATTGCAGCTCCTAGAATTCCCAGTTACCATGCTATGAATTCTGGGAATTGTAGTGCTTGCACATCTGGAGGACATGAGAGAGAGGAACAAGTAGAAATCTAGCTCATGTGGATGCTATGGACTTGTAGGCAACCTGAACCAATTCACTAAGAAATCAATATAAACAGATTGCTTCATAATGTAATATTGCATTCTGTCAGAATTCTCTCAGAAACCCAAAGCAGGCTAGCTAAATAAGATTGGTGGGACTAAGATAATGGTTGCTTCTGAAACAGGATCTGCTCAGATTGTGTTCAGCCTTCTCACCACTACACCCTCTCTAGTCACTAAGTTGAATGACTAAATGGCACTGCATTGTGCAACATTTGAAGAGTTTCATGATTTTGGACACTGCTGTTTTATTGAATTCAGTGGCACCTGCTGCAAGATAATTATGAACCTTCATTTTTGAAAATCATTTTAGGGTGGCAGAAAAAAGCTAGACTAGGTATATGCATTGTGCTAGGTCCTGATCTTGGTTATTTTTTAAGTTATTGCATAAACAATTGGCTGGGCCACCCAATCTGATGTTCCTGGAATATGTAATAATATTTAATTTCACATATTAAGAATGGAGGGCAGGGATTGATGGCTCTTCTGCCATCAGCTTTGCTAATGTGATCCCATTTTTCAATTTGAATGTGTGCCAGTGAAAATTAAATTTTCAGGTGAAAAATCATAAAGATAAGGATGGGAACAGGAGCAGGAAGCTGCTAAAAGGGGAGATAGATACCCATGAAATACTTCACTAACATCCCCAAATAAAGCAAAAAAGGAGAGCAAACATTTTCTGTCCTTTATTTCCCCTGAAGATTTTTTGTGCCATTCTTGCATGTCAGTAAGCTGAGTCCAGCCAATTAAATTTGCACAAATCACTGCTAAGCCAAAATCATGGTTTACCCACAAGTCACTTTATAAGAAGTGAACCCAGTGATTAAGGTGCTTTGAGACTTAATGAAGCTAGAGACTTAATAACAGTGAGTGTACCATCAGAGCTTCAGATTGCTTTTGTGCCTGCTTAATGCCAAAGCCTAAACTTAAATCTCAATACTTTTTTAAAACCTTAAACCTTTTTACATACAGGTGGAGAGGAAGCAGCTGCAGATTCTAGGTAATCTGGAAACCTGGCTTTTCTTTACTGTCATTTAATTTGACTTTCATGGAGTTTTAATAGTCAAACAGACTTTTTAAATTATCATCTTACCTGAGATTTCAGTGTATGGCTATTGTAATATTTGGACATATTATCTATCATACATATATCATTCCTTTTAATACAGATCTCATGTGAGGAATGCCAAAAGATATAAGATATAGCAGCTAAAATGAAATTAACAGCAGTGACATATTTATATGAATCCCCACTTTTATAAACGAGCAAGTGTATTTATAAAGATCTAAGAAAGCAAGAAAGATAATTGAGGATATTTAGTTAGTACAGAATGTACAACTTCAGGACAAAATGAAAAATGGGATGGGGGAGAGATGGGATTAAGGATAAAATATACTGCTTTCAAAATTGCCTGGTTTTCTGGGGTGTTATTTCTTCATAAACAGTGAAGGTTTACTGCAGTTTGTTGAAACTCTTCATTGAACATTTATCATTTACCTGGTTCACAAAATTATATTTCTTCATATTGTGGCTTACTGGTCTTAATATATTTTACTTCCATAACTATAAAACACAAGCTTTGTGTTTTTTATGATACCAATTGTAATTTACTCAATAAACTATGGCTAAAACAAACCATAATTTAGTATTGTTTGCAAAACAGATTATTGATTTGGTGAGTTATAGAACCAGTTGCACAAAATGGGGTTTTCTGAAAAAGACATATTAGCACAGATTTCTCTTTGCATTTATTATTCTGATAGCTGTGATAGCTGCAAACAAGCACAAAACATCTAATAAGATTAGTATTAATTTTTTATTCTACATTTGGAACACTGGGGGGCAGTAAGGCATGGTGGTAAGGCATAAATGTATTGTTCATAATTCATATCACAATTATGTGCAGCAACTAGTGTTACATAGCCACAAAGTGGCTTAAAATGATGCATTGCTTAAGGTCTTTGAAAAGATCACCAGAGAAAGTAAAACCAATACGTGAGATTTTTGTTCTTCCCCAATCATATTTGAATAGAGCAACTGAGAATGATATTATGTCTGGCAATTCAGTCTATACCTGCATTCATGTTTTGAATAAATTTCATTACATTTTTTAGTAATTAAAAGAGATAAAAGAGATAAAATAATCCAAGCAAACATTTTTTTTTACATTTTATAATGTTCATGTTCTGAATATTTTAATGTATGTAAAATATAGCCAGGAACTGATCTTATTTTCAATTTTTTTTTCAAAAATACATTGACAAACTTTTATACAAAGTGATGAAAAAAATCTAGGGATGAATATTTTGAAATTACTTAATCGGTGCCCATATTTCATTCTGATTCAAAAGTCTTGGTTTTTACCTACTCCCTGGAGCATGCTAAATTTTATGAATGATGTAGAGGGTTTCTTTATAGAGGGTTATATTCAAAGAACAAGCCATTCCTTGTCTCTCATGACTTATGTTGGAAATGCTTCTAGGAAGAACTGTATCATAGTTTTTTTTCTCTCCACATTAAAATTGACATCTACTATATGATAAAATGTCTTTCCACCTGCAGATATAATTCTTTGTCTATAGAGTTGAGTGAATAGATCCTCTTGTGAATTCATAAGAGATTGCAAATTAGCATAGGAATGAAGAATGAATTTTCACCATGGCAGAGTGTCAAAAGAACAAAGATCAAGAATAATTTACTCAGAAGTGTTTTAAAAATGAGATGAATAATGAAGTGATATCTAATATATCAACTACTTAGCCATTGCCAAAGAGAAAAGAGATATCTATACCATTTGCGGTTGCTATTGTTCACTATATTTGGTGGACAGTAACAAAGTCACTGTAGATCTACTGTATTCTGTCCACTATGAAAATTGTAACTGTCATAAACTACTTCAAAATCATTAATTATCTCTTTCTAATCTCTTACTTTAAAATCTTGATTTGGCCAGCTCCTCAAATAGAAGTCAGTAAGGCCGAGGCATTGATATGGACACAATTATGGATAACATTAGATTATTCTGATTGGTGCAAAGATAGGAGGCTTATAGTCTGTAGGGATTCTCAGTCATCCAGGTCATAGTTGTCCCAAAGGTGCTTTTTCAGGAGGCACCTGGACTTTCTTGTTTTTTCTTTTAAGTTGTTTCACTTCTCATCCAAGAAGCTTCTTCAGCTCTGACAGGATCCTTCCATTCCCCACTATCCTGTCAGAGCTGAAGAAGCTTCTTGGATGAGAAGCGAAACAACTTCAAAGTAAAAACAAGAAAGTCCAGTTGCCTCCTGAAAAAGCACCTTTGGGATAGGAGACTTATAAATACTATTTGTTGGGTAAACAGGAAAACAATATCAATATAAATAAAATACAAAGGGTCAAAACTTCATAAAACACCTCAAGATGACAACTAGAGCAAACCGCAGAAGAGTGAAGACTGCGCTCTTGTTCATTTTAAAGAAGATTTTCATGGCCATTTATTTATGAAAATTTATATGGCCACCCAATTCACTTTCAGTGACTCTGGGTGGCATACCCTGGGTGGCAGATATTGTTTTATCTTTATATTGTATTTTAATGAGCCCTGGGTTTTCTTCTCCAAAATAATGGATAAAGCTGGGGTTTTTTATTTGTCTGAGTCCTTAAAATTGAAGATAAGTAATATTTGTCTGCTATAGTCTCTGTTCAAGATCAGATCAAAATGAACTCCATTTCCATCTCATCAAGGACATGAAATAATACAAAATACATTGTACAGTCAAGAAGAGATAAGTTTAATATTTCAACCTTTCTGTAGAAACCTTGACTGGAACTCATGGATGTCCGGGTGATGGCTTAGTCTTCTCTAAGTCCACTGAATTTAGTTTGCTTTTGAAAATGAGTATACGCAATTACAGTATACATTTTTTCTCCAGAGAACTTAGAGATATTATGTAGCATTTTATGACATTTCCTGTCACCAGGAGATTATTTAATAAGGATTTAAGGACTACAGCATGCTTTAGTTTCATTAGAAACCTTCTTCACTGAACTTTTAATCTGCCAGTAACATAATTATTGACTTCAACAAAGGGGGATAATAGATTAAGCTTTAGTAAAGCATCTGAAGCTGCAGGAAAGACAAGTTACTCAGGGGACGCCTATATATCTTTAAAGAATCAACACCTAGACTTTTACAGATTATGAAACTACTGTATGTCTTACTCCCTTGCTTCTCATTTTTTAAAATCTGAGCTTTGATAGAGTAATCCTGCACACAACCCCTAAATAATACCAGTGAGTAAGATTTGCTTAAGTAAGGATTCAGAATTATGGCTTGGGGTCAGTGTGATTGATCATCTGCCCAGTTTATTTGATTTCATTTTTCAAAGCTTCAATCCATTGTTAAAAAATAATGTGACTGTATTTGCCTTAACATGTGTGAATTCAGCTAATCTTGACCTGTTTAATAAACTTTTAGTTAAGCTAAATAAGAACGCACACATTATGTGATTCTAGTTTGAGAACATGGTGGCCAAAATACTGAATCATAATATGGTTGATTTTAATTTAGCACATTGCATGAATACAGGTTTATCCAATTAGACCTGATTAAACAATCCATGGCTTTATATGTGAATCAGATTTAGTGTCCCTCAGCTAGCTATAATCCTATCTTTAGTTGTTTTGACAATATATAAGCTACATGTGAGGAGAAACAGATGAGTTTATTATAGCTGAGTAATTTAGCCCTCTTTCCATCTGCTGGGCTACTTTAACCAGTCATCTCAATTTATCTCTAACTGGAAGCAAGAAGAAAAGACTAAAGTTAGAATCTTGTGGCATTGTAAGACTGAGGTTACTCAATAACTAATCTAGTGTACTTTGGGAATTTGCGGAGGCAGGTGGTGGTGAAGTAGGGGATGATCCTATTTTTTTAAAAAAGCACTGTTGCACAATTTGAGGAGTTATACATATATTCTGAACATAGCCAAGGGCATCTACATGAGTATCAAAGAAAGGCAAGACAGTGGGCCGCCATCTTGATTTTTTTGATTCCCCCAGATGTCCCAACACAACACTCAGTTATAGCTTTGTATATTCAGGTGGAGAAAGGGATCCAGGTTTCTTTTTATTTATTAATCAAATTTATATAGCCACCTATCTCATAGAAAGTGGCTCTGGCAGTGTACAATAGTTCTTTATAGCGTTCTCCAAGCCTCAACTGGTTTATTACCTACATTCTTCCCTTGCCATTGTGATGGATGTCCTGGTATTCTCTCCAACATCTGAACAGTTGTAGTTTCTTCACCCTTGTTTTTAAAGATTGTAATCTGTTGGGGAAGAACCTGATGAGCAGTTCTTTATTCAACATGACAATGATTGTTTATGGAAAAGAACCATGGATGCTAGTTAGCTTTAATTCTGCAAAACGCATTATTAATTTTATTTGTTCCATTTCTACAAAAGAGGATGTTGCTGATTCTGAGTTCTTATAAAGCATTAACAGAACTAGAATTAGGGTCTTAAGACTTTAAATTCAGCACATAGTTTTTTTCCTCTAGTAGCTGGTCCCAAATAGCAGCCTAAGTTATACAGAAAAACAAACAAAAAGAAACCATATATTTGAAGAAACTTTTATTTCCTACATTTGCTTCAGGCAGAGATAATAGCACCCAAAAAGAAGCACAAAAATGCAGCCTTTTATCTGCATTAGCCTAGTGAAGACTTGGATTCTTCACCACACTGTGGACTGACAGAATGAAACCAATCTATAAAAAGTTATATAGAATGAATTTGGAAGTGATTAAGAGCCGAAGAGTGACTGTTTCAAAGATGAGGTTCATTAATCAAACCCAAAACCAAAACAATTTATGTGAAATTCAGAATGACTTTAAAAACTACTCTAAGATATTTAATGCTCCAGATCAGCAATTCAGTTGACACCTCAATTCAATGTCCCAGCTTATTTTTTTAAAATAATGAACCAGAAGAAAGGCTAACCTTGTTTCTTCATGGCATACATTTAATTAAAGTATTATGCAATTTATGACAGGCTTCCCCTCATGACAACAGGGCTATCTTGCCAGACATTATCCTCAGTGACTTTATGTGCAAGAAGCTCGTTTTTAATAGCATTTTTCAGTTGAGAATCAGTTACAATATATCATCCAGAATTGATGTGATCATTGAATTATTTGGCATTATTGAATAATACATGTGACATACTCAAGCAATTTATTTATCTCGCCTTAGTTTTATAAGTAACTCAAGGCGATAAACATCCCTAATGCTCCTTTCTTCTTCCATTTCCCTCACAACATCCCTCTGAGGTGATTGGCCAGAGAGAGACTGACTTAAGATCACACAGCCAGCTTTCATGCCTAAGGTGAGACTAGACTCACAATTCCTGTTTCTAGCCTAGTGCCTTAACCATTAAACTGGCCCTACAGCTAGTCCTCGATTTACAGGTCATTTAGTGACTGTTCAAAGTTACAACAGCACTGAAAAAAGTTGAGAGTTTTTCACACTTACGACCATTGCAGCATCCCCATGGTCATGTGATCAAAATTCAGATGCTTGGCAACTGACTCATATTTATGAGGGCTGCAATGTTCTGGGGTCATGTGATCACCTTTCATAACCTTCTGACAAAGTCAATGGGGAAACCACATTCACTTAACAACCGTGTTATTAATTTACCAATTGCAGTGATTCACTTAACAACTGTGGCAAGTTAAGTCACAAAATGGGGCAAAATTCACTTAACAAATATCTTACTTAGCAATAGAAATTTTGGGCTTGTAAGTTGAGGACTACCTGTACTGGAAATTTCTATTTAGAGAGCTTACTATCTGAGTTCAAGCTGCATTTATTTAACAGCAATTTCTGAATTAACCTAATGCCATATTCTGTTGCTGCAACCTTATAATAAAAATGGTACTAGTATTTTGGTTCCCTGGTCTGGACTACCTCAAAGGGTTGACAACAATATTGTGAACTGAAAGCACTTCCTAACCCCTGCCTTTACTTTGCAGAGAACTAGGGAGGGTTTCTTCTGAGAGTTTTCTCCATCCCCATCCCTTGTTTGGACTCAGATTTTTCTAATCAGACTGTTGTGTAGATTGCAACTCTTCCTCCTGTCCCTCAGAGTTATTCTCACAGCCCATTATGCCTAGAAACACAATTATTTCCCAAGATATTTGTAATTTTCTAATTCCTCAGTGTGTTTTTGTACTATATCCATGTAGTTGTGGGTTGTTTTGGTAGATTCAATAAATAAAATGAGATAAATTAAACTACTCCTTCATAATAATTCCATGGCAAATCTGCTCAAGCAATATGGATGACTACATGTATTTCCAGCCCAACTATAACAGTGAACCAGTCTGTCAGCGTTCTGAGTAACGCACCCATTGAAAGCAGAACTCCAAGGCAGGTAGATTCCTCAAAGAATATGCTTATTGAATACATCATATTGGCACAGCCGGTGAAAACAGACTCTAAAGGTTCCAGCGGTTTTCACCTAATTAAGAGTAAAACTCCCCCCCTCCCAGATGTCACCTGTCACATAGTCCAATGAATACAGCTGGCAGGCTCCTCTCCTCCTTCACCAGCCACCTGTTACGATGACCTTGGTTCCCACAGGAAAACTTTTTATTTTGACTGTTAGCTGGGCTATCTACTTCCCCCCTCTCAGGCTTCGTGGCAACTATGAGGCAGCAAAAGATGGCTTCAGCCAGGTTCGCTTCAGAGTTGACACAGTTCTTACTAAATCACATCACACATTGACATGATATTTGGGCTTCGCTCAAGATATTTCAGCATTTCAATATTCAAAAAAGTTCCTCTTCATCCCCTTTTGACTATACTGATCTTACCAGCAGGACCAACATCTCCCCATTTTGCGTCGCCTTCTCAAATGAGAATGAGGCATGAAAGAAACAGACACGTTTTGAGAAGACCCTACCCATTCAGACACACACAGGTTGAACAGGAGAGCCTTGCAAGCTAGACTAATGTTTCCACCCATTAGTACCTTATTCAGATGAGCCCTCCTTTTCAAATAGGTTGAAACCACAACTTTCAAAACTTCTACCAGAGTGTCCAAAATCTTATTTAGAACAAAAGAACACAAGGAAAAAAGAATGCATCATAAAGAATGGTGACAGAAAATAAATCACAGAAGTATCCAAATGGGTTCACTTTTATTTGAGGATAAAAATTAAGGCTGACAGTACTTTTATCATTTACAGATATATTTTTTTAACTGAGAGTTTTAGGAATAATTCCCTACACAATTGCCTTTGAAAACAGTTGACATGTCTTACTGAAGACCAGAGGGCAAACAAATCTAGCAAGGGCATCTGCATTCATAAGCTACAGGTTACACATTCCCTCCTGGATCACAAGCCTGTTTTCTGCAGCTGGTTTTGATTATGGGAATACTATGAAATACATTCAAGAATTGGAAGCCTGGCCATTTAAGTGTACTCCACATTCCATTGCCAGCATAAACTGAATCCCAGTATGGGTTTAAGAGAAAGGAATAATTTTCTGTATACTAGTTATGCACAGAGCGTCCCTTTTCTGTACAACACTGATGTCTTCATTTAAACAATTTACTTATGCACCTTTATATGTGTTTATTTTTGTCTCTAGTATAATATTCCTTATGTTTCCAAACTCCATTTTATTCATGTATCCAGCTTAAAAATAAATCCACTGTTATCTTAACAGAACAAAACTTAATAAATTTACTAATCTAAAACCCATAGAATTTGACAATGTGTGCATATCTATAGTAAATGAATACGAAAACAAAAACTCCAACTGCAAACTTCATTATTTAAGTTAAAACTCTGACTCATCTGTCTGTAACTAAGCTTCTTTTTACCAGGCTATACCTTAATTATGATAAGTCTGAATTTTAAGCCATCTTAAAACAAACATTGAAAACAGCCAAAATTTTGCTGCCCAAGCCCCAAATATAAAGACACACAAATAGATCTGGAAACATCCCTTGAACTTGAATGACTAGGAAGCATTCCCTCAATCATTTCTGAATTTCTATTCCCCACCCAAGACAGGGAATGAAGTTGTTACTACTCAAAAGATGCTACAGATAGGACATTTACTCAGAACTGTTCCTAGAGTATAATTTGGATACAGATCATGGATTGTAGGTAGATTGGACATTATGAACACTACTGCTACTCTTTGTACTGTCACTACAAGATCTCCATGAGAACAATCTTGAAGAAATTGTAAATAATTATGTGGCACACCAAACTAGCTGGTACAGCAAGGGAAGCCTGCAATTTAATCCAATGGAATAAATCAATAGGTCATTCTGAGTGTGTGGCCCACATCATTCTTTCAATATTACTTTCTTCTTCTGCATTGTTTTAGGCAAAATCTCATAGTTTGTATTGATTTGCAATGCACTGGGAGGTATCCAGAATGAGTCACAAAAGCTATGGCACGACGTGTAGAAGAGTCAACTCATAGTAACTTGATATTTCCTCCATTCTAATTTCCCAAACAAAATACTAAAGAAACAGTTTTATTTTGATTGAGGCTCAATACACTGGATGTAAACTATATTCACCTTTTTAACTTAGTGATAACCTATTCATCGAATGGTGTTAATAAAACAACTCATTCATTCTCAAGTTCACCAAGATGGTTCTAAATACAAATCATATAGAAATCAAGCTAACATTTAAACACAGCTTGGTAAAAGTTTTTGAAATGCAGCATTCCCCTGCTTTTATTAGGAAGTCTCACATAAAACAGAAAGCCAAAAGATTTGACTAAAGTAAAAGTGTAAAAAGAAAAACAAGAGCATAACCCAGCAATTTTGTTGGCTGCTGTGACAATTGTCACTTTGCTTTTCCCCAAGCAGTGAGTTTTCAATTTTTATAGATAATTCATGTTTGTTTCTCTTGTAGCCGATAAGCTGAATTAATGTATATTAAATATTGATAGTAACTACATAGTGTGGGAAGACATATGATTTAACATCCTTAAAAAGTTATTTGTTTTGAAAATATTAAAAAGTGGGGAATGGGGATGGTGGGGTGGGGTAGAATATAGTTCTTATTTGGATATATTTCTTGAATACATCAACACTTATTGCCATGACCTTAAAATGCCAAATGTTATGGAACAGGTACTACAATTTACAGAAAATAAATATACGTTAATCTACAATTCAACAATACTCACTACTTCATTTGGCAAAATATTTATTTATAATAAATCTGTTTCAAAAGCAGTTGGTCACTTTTTTTCATTTTACATTATTAATAGCTCTAACAATGGGGTCGGTGAATGTAAATAAATCGTCTCTTTTTACACAGTATACAAAAAAAAAGAGACATTGAAATGACATTTAACAGTAAATACACAAAAAACAGGAAGAGGCTGTAAGACAAAAAAGGCAAAGCAATATGATTCTGTCTGCACGTTGGCAATGCTGCCGTAAATTATTTACCCGTACATGTCCTCAGCCCCATTGAGCTGACTTCCCCCACCCTCATCAGCGCTCTTAATTTGCAGATTATGTTCCAGGAGAGAAAACAGTAATCACATAAGATGTAGCAGCCGCTCCAGTCACTCTTTTCACAGTACTGCATGTCAACACTGGGAATGGTTTCTGATATAATTTAAAACTGCATACAGTACTTTCAAAGGGGAGGGAAGTAATTACTCCCATTCAGTCGTTCCTGGGGGTTTCGAAGTCAAGTCATACATCACCCGGGAGATGCCAGGAATCTTCTTAATCTCGGTCACCATCTTCAACACAACCTATGTTTAAACAGCCAGCAAGAAAGAGACATCAAAGGACATAAATGACAGCATGTCCCCAATTGGAAGAAGGGATATGAGAGAGAAGAGGGAGACCAAATAGGATGGCCGATTAGTATGGAATCAATTAATTCAAATGTTCTGCCTCATCTTCCAGAACAGAATGGAAGGAGCCAAGATGTCCATGTTTTTCCTTTTATAATGTATTGATCCAGGGGTGGGTTCCAACTTATCTCGCTGCTGGTTCACTACCTCCCTCCCTCCCGCGCCGGCGCGCTGGTGCTTTGCGCACGCATGCGCAGTAATGAAAAATCTGAAAATAATAATTCAAAAAAAAGCTGAAAACAAGATGGCGACCGCATGGACAGTGCCGGAACTCGGCTTCTGCACATGCTCAGAAGGAAAATAAAAAATTCAAAAATAAAAAATTTCAAAAAAAAATAATTCAAAAAAAAAATTCAAAAAAAAGATGGCGGCGCCCAGGGACCGGCACTGACTGAACCGGATCGGTGACGTCATCGTGACATCACCAGCGGGTCGCTACCGGTTCGGGAAAACCGGTCTGAACCGGGAGGAACCCACCCGTATTGATCTGCAAATCATCTGGGAAATGATTTGCAGAAGAAAAACGGGCATCTAACTTTGGTCTTTCCTTCCTGTGAGATGCGTGTTTCATTCTTTGCAGATGGTAGCCGTGGCTAAAAGGACCTTTGCACACCTTTGAGTTGTACATCAGTTGCACCCATTCCAAGACCAGGAGGCTCTGCTCACTCTAATTAATGCTCTCATAACCTTCCATTTGGAATTCTGCAATGGGGCTGCCTTTGAAGAGCATTTGGAAGCTTCAGCTGGTATAGTGTGCAGCTGCATGGGTTGTAAAAAGTGTCGGCTACTCAGCACAGATAACAACACTGCTTCAGGGCTGCACTGGTTACCAGTGTTTTTCTAGTAGCAATTCAAGGTGCTGGTTGACACCTTTAAAGTCCTTCATGGCTTGGGACCAAGCTGAGGGATAGTCTTCTATCACTTGTTTCTACCCTTCTAATTTGGTCCAGTAGGATGGGCACACTCTGGGTCGCATCAGCCAAAGAATGTCAGCTAGAGGAGACTAGGAGACATGCTTTCTCTGCCATAGGGCCTGACCTCTGGAACATTCACCCTCCAGAGATTAGGATGGCCCAGATCCTGATGGCCTTTTGGAAGGCCTTGAAGACCTGGGTATATGCCTAGGCCTGGGGACCCTAATGTGTGAAGGTCCCATTTTCTGGTTATGGTGACACTGACGTATAACAATATATCTTGGCTGCTATTTGCATTTAATTTCTTTTTGTATTGTGTTTTAACTTATTTGTTTTATGATTGTTTGCTGCCCAGAGCCACTAGTTTGAGATGTATGACTAAATAAATCGAATGAATGAATGAATGAATGAATGAATGAATGAATGAATGAATGAATGAATAAGTATTGGTATACATTTAAAAACAAAGGAATAAGTTACTTTCTATTCTAACAAAGAAATCAAAGGCAACCTTAATTTTCTAAATAGCATTTACCTCTTCTGGTATCTCATTGCCAGGAGTCGCTGCAATGCCAGTCATGAAATCACTTGTAATGAAAGTTCGAATAACCACTGATCTTTGACAGGATGGCTGTTTCTGCAGGGGATCTCGATCAAAATGCAATGGTGTTAAGATAATTGGCATCTGGCTGATTTTTCCAGAATAACCTTGAATAAAGGAACAAAAATCAAGAAAGTATGTATTGGCTAGAAGGCAGCACTTAGCTGATCTGGACTGATCTGGAACCAATTGATATTTGGACATGAACCCACCAGAAAATCCCAGATTTGTAGGCTAGAATTGGGAAATGATATGCAAGGAAATGCCTAGAAGATAATGGCAAAAATTCTTCCTGTGAACACTCGCGTTGATCTGTCTAGGAAGTTGCCAAGAATTGGGCTTGATTCAATAAATACTGTATTTATATTGGCTTATAGAAAAAACATAGTTATGTGGAGATAATGGGGTCAACATGGAAAGCAAACTTAAGGGAGGACTAACGGAATACCTACTTTTATTTTTGCACAGAGATCCTGCAAAACAAATATCAACTTCTTTATTATCGTCTGTTTCAATACTCACAGCACTTTACAACAATAAAGGAGTTAGACTCTCTATTCTACTAAGTTTTCATAAAATATTTGCTGGCACAGATGTTGCAAATGCAAAGCACCACACAAAAGAAAGCTATCATACTTACCAGATTCCCTGAGAATATTATGCGCCTCGAAATCAGCCTGCCGCAATGTGCTGAGAACTCCCGTCGTCAAGAAAGTGGGAGTAACATCGGTGGGAGGTTCTTTGACTGGTGACCCAAACACATAGACAACCCTAAGGAGAAGGAGAGAAAATCTATTACACAAAGTGCTCTCTGTGTTTGCTGGAGGTAGGCAACCTTTTGGGATGGGAGGTACCTTTGGATATTTCTCAGTATGTGTGAGATATAATCTCAAAATGCTATGGGAAATTGGCTAGCAGACAAGGTCTACCCATTCCTGGATGCTATCTCCACCAATATGGAGAACTGCCTGTTCACAGATTTGTGAATCTTTGTGTGCCAAAGTTATTTTTAAAATGGCAAAGGTTTCCCTTGTCCAGTCGTGTCTGGGGTGGTGCTCATCTTCATTTTCTAGCCAAGGGAGACCCAGTGTTGTCTGAAGATGCTTCTGTGGTCATGTGGCCGGCATGACTATACACCAAGGCACAGAAAATGCTATTACCTTCCCACCAAAATGGTGCCTATTTATCTACTTGCATTTGCATGCTTTGGAGATTGGAGGGAGCTGGGGCAAGAACGGGATCTCACCCAGTCATGTGGTGCTTGGATCTCAAACTGCTGACCTTCAGGTCAACAAGTCTAGCTTCTAAGCCACCGTGTCTTCTGGGCCAAAGACACCTGCAAATAAATCTGATGGCCAGAAGTTGGTGATTTACTCTAAAGTACGCCAGATTGATAGACAGATAGACAGCCTGTGGGTGCTTGAACACATTTTAAATTAAAATACTTTTTAAAAGTCACAGGGAACAGGGAACCTGCTGAGCAATGTGCTAAATAAAGTGTCTAGGGAAATGGTGATACCTGATGACATTATGTTGCCTATCCCTATATTAATCAATAATGCATAAATTGGCTAAATATAACTTTGTTTAAACAATGCATCTAAAAGTTATATCTTTGATTAAGATTACATGTAGTTCCAAACCATTAATCATGCAAAGCTTGTCTGCAGCTCCAGTAAATCAGAGAGACATATTTTCAATAAAAGCCCATGTATTTTTGTATCTCATTTTGAAAATACAGACTTGCTTTCAGAAAGGAAGTAATTTATGCTTCTTTCTTGTCTCACTTTAAAGCTTCTGCTTAAAAAACAACTATGCCTCCAATTCACAGGATTAGTCTTGCTTAGTTTTTTTGCATACCAGAAGTGATACATTTATATTGTAAAATATAAAAATAACACCCCTCCATTACTAACAATTACATGACCTATATCTATAAAACATAAAATTACAATAAAGCAATAAAGCATCAACAAGACTGGATAATTCCCTTGTCAAATTAGCACCAAAAAAAAGTCTATGGATTGAGTCGTGGAATTATGTTATAAATCAGGAGCTAGGCTTTCAACTTTTCCTGTTATCAGTATTTTAAAAGGCATATAGGAAAAGTAAAGTATTTTTCTAGTGTTTTCCTCTGCTTCTTACACATAAATTTTTCCCCAGTGACACACAGTGAATTACTAACCAGCAGCTAAATTACAAAGTAATAAAGATCTATGTATTGTTGGGCATATTACCGATTTATGTTGTGACACATCCGTGGTATGAGTCTCGCTAGGAACATAAGGGACTCCCAAGGTGGAGCACCTTTACTGGAGATTCCACATACATAGCTATAAGAACGACCATCGCCCTATGAAGTAGCAACACAAGAACACAATATTTAAGCATTTAAAATAATATGTACTGGAATCAATAACTCAAGCCAAAGAAGTGCTTGGATAATGCTGTAGATACTCTCACATAACCCTATCCCTAGATAAGCTGACTCTTGAATTTTTATCCAAAATACCATGAAAAATGCACCACCCACAATCAAGCCAACCCTCAAAATCTTCATTTTTTTTATGTTCACGATTAACTTATCCATGGGTTGTGCGCATTTCTTATAGTAGTTTGATTAAAATGTTAAGAGTCGGCTTATCTGGAGATGGGTCTATACATGACTATATATAGGATACATAGGTCCTTTAAAAAAGTATTACCTTACATACTCGTGGATAAGCCCATCCCCAGATAAGTCAAACCCAATTTTGGGGGTGTATTTTGGTACCTTAAAATCTCAGCTTATCTGCGAGTAGATATGGTAGTTACCTGTTGTATATGCAGCTCAGCCACTTTTTACAGCCAAGTTCACACTCTTGAAATGTGAAGGCAAACACTTGAACAATGGTACATCATTTCTTGATTTTCAGTAGAAAATTATTTAATTGATTTCAAGTGTGAAGCCTCTAATAGAATTAATGCACCTACAAAACACATTTTAAAAGCCCTCAAACCTGGAAAAAAGAGGAAAAAGCAGGTCAAAAATTCTAATTACCCCTTCTTAGGCAACATCTTAGTGCCACAGCCCTATTGGGCATGGTTCTTGACAATTAAAGCAATAACTGTAAGATGTTGTCCTAAGCTGCAAAAATATTCCTTGCTTGTAGAGACAGATGCATTACTTTCAGCTGCAGTAAGAAAAGCAATGTATTACACTAGATGGGAGAATTACTGTAATTCAGTCATGTTGGCTAGAAAGTCTGAAGTTAGAAGTTCTCACACATATGGAAGGCAGTAGGCTGGAAAAGTCTGGGCTCCTCGAGTCTTAATGGAGGACAGCTCTTAAGAAGGTTTGTGTATTGCACAATGGGTACTGATAGGGTGGAAAACTGGAATTTTCCACTATCCTGTCCCAGAAGCCCTCCTGGTCATCAAATTGAAATATTCAGTGCTGAAGGATATAACTTACAGAGATGCCCAGATCATAATCCACATCTTACAAAGAAAAAAAAATAGAATGCTCTAAATAGACCATAAGATTGCAGTGGTGATCGTTCTCTTCCACAATCTCCAGGGAGATAAACAATATATTTCAAAATTAATATTACAAATGGCAAGACTCTACAAAAATATAACTTCATGAACATAGCCTGGAGGATTGACCAAAGTTGAAATTCAAAACAATGTTTTAACTTACAAAAATAAGACTTAGCACAACATAGAAATAAAAAATAAAAAAGACCTAGTACGAATCCCTCGCTAAATGTTTCATTTATTTCTACATACCAAATTATGAAGCGAAAGTTCCTCTTTATATATTTAATGAAATGAATGGTGCTTATCTCACAAAAGTGATTCTGAAAAGCACATACAACTTAAAACAAAAATCACAATGGAAAACCTATGGTATCCAAGGTTAAAACAGTAAGTCCCAATCACTACACACCTCACCTAACCTCCTGGTCTGAAAATCTGGAGAAAAAGCCAGTTGCTCAGAGCCTTACAAAAGACCAATAGGGTTGAGGCTATCCAGATTTCCAGGAAGGGGAGTTTCATAGGGTTGCAATTATTTGATCTTTCCTTTCAAACAGAGGCTATCGAGATCAATGGTATTCCCGTGCCTTGGTCCACAGATACAGAACTTGGCAGAATTCTGCCAAGTTCTGTATCTCTCTCTCAAAACAGAAAAAATGTTTCTATCTGCAGCAGAGAGAACTGATCTATAGGACTCTGCACATGATTCAGGACATCTATCTCTTCTACCAATGCCTGACATGAGTGGATGGCTGGCAGACAACATTGATAACAGCTTGATAATCCTACTGTGTGTCATACATCCACTATTCCCAGATTTTGCAAAGCGACCTTTTAGACACTTTGTACTGTTTTTTTTCTTGACTATGCTTAATGGCTTCTCTTTCATTTTATGGTTACTCTTCAACTTTTTTTCTCCTTCCTGATGAGATTTGATTTAGAACTGAATTTTTTTTAAAAAAACCTTGCAACATATGTTGTTTTCCCTATTTTTATATATTTTTGCCACAGACCCAGCTTCACCAACCTGGACTCCCACTGTTTTAATTGGCAGCAAAAAGGCGTTTAATGAATGCAGACTTGTGATCTCCATCAATTTCTCCTGGTCTTCTTCAGGTGTACATGCTTTGACTCTCTGTAGCAGAGTGTGAGGCTAGACAACAAAGCAGTTAATTCTAAGTATTATAAAAGGTTAGTTGGCTATGCATCTCTAGCAAACACAACAGTTGAACTTAAAAGTTATGAAGGGTCATAGTATAAAGGAGGGTGAAGGGATTAATTTTAATATTCTTAAATAAAGAATCACTCTGGGAGCTACTTTGAAAATAGGAACAAATGCTAACATGTAACAGGTAAAGGCTGCTTCAGGCATTTGATGTGCATACAAATAACTATGATTTAATTTGAAACAATTAGATATAGTAACCATAAGTTCCTATGTATATAGCATATTTGTCAAGTAATTGCTTTCTAATTGGGTCTTTGGACCCTGCTCCATGAAATTCTAAAGACTTTTTAAAGTTCTATCACAATCCTTCACAGGATTAATGTATTGTATGCATGTATTGTAAGCCACCCAGAGTCGTTTCATTACAAGCTGGCAGCAAATAAATTTAATAAATAAATATAGCAGTATGCCTTTCTGCCAGTTGGGGAAAGTTGAAATTTGGATTGCTATGCTAGTTTAGCATATCATTGATATAGACACATTAAAAATGTAATTCAACATCAACATTTAGAAAGATGTGAGAGTATACTTATGGATTCTAGGAATCATATGCTGTTATGGGTGTTCTTTTTGTGTATTTTTTTTTACTTAAGTAGTGATGACTAAATAGAAAAAGTGATAGCCAATGTAACGTAACTAGATCAAAAACTATAAGAAAGAAAAATAAAAACATGGGGCAAAAAGTGAGGAAATACCAGAAGGGATAGAAGAAAATGGCCTGAAAAATATTTCAATCAGGCCTTAAATTATTTGAGAAGTTGCTTCTAAGATTTAATCAAATTCTAGCACAAACATAAGCATGATGGAAAAAATAAAAAGAAAGAAAAGAATTTATATCTAATATTATTTTGTTATTTTGTATTAGTAACTACTATTACCTTTTTAACACTTGCAGAAAAGTCTGCTATGATTTTCAAAATGTTATTAGTTTCAGGGAAATCTTTGCAAACGTATGGTTCTTCAGCACATATTACTCTAATGGCAAGGCCAGGACCTAAAAGGCAAAAATGGAATACTCTATAACATCATCTGTACCAATGTGAAGAAGTTTCAGAAACATAATGTGACAGCAACTAAGAGTATGGTAACCATCAGTCTCAGAAACAATTCAGCAAAGGGTTTGCAAATCTTAGAAGAGCCGAGGTGGCGCAGTGCTTAGAGTGCAGCACTGCAGGCTACTTCAGCTGACTGCTAGCTGCGGTTCAAATCTCACCGGCTCAAGGTTGACTCAGCCTTCCATCCTTCTGAGGTGGGTAAAATGAGGACCCAGATTGTTGGGGGCAATATCCTAACTCTGTAAACTGCTTAGAGAGGGCTGTAAAGCACTATGAAGCGGTATATAAGTGCTATTGTTATTGCTAAATCTATGAACATGCCTATCATGTCTGAAATGCAGACAGAAACACTGTTAAGAACGCCCACTAAAATGAGACAGGAGGAGGGCTGTATACCCAGCTTTCTTTCCTTTCTCCCTTACTCTCCTATCTTGCAGTATTCTGGTCCTGTTGTTTTGTCCAGTTTCCCCCACCCTCAATTTTCCTCCATGTAGTTCTACTTACCTTTCTTTTTACACTTATAAGTTAACTGTGGAATTAGGAGAGGAAAAGAGAGAGACCTATAAAAAAAACCTAAATAAATTGTAAAATGTGGCTAATGCAGTGGATGCTTGGGAAAAAAATATTTGTTTTATATACCGTATAGAGAGAGATGGGTTTCAATTCCCACTTGAACCTACATGGCCCTTTGGAAGTTCTTAGAATCAGAGATTCTATTATTCTAAGTATTTATAAATGTAATTAATTTTATACCTGGGAATGGATGTCTTGAAACTAGTTCTTCAGGCAAACCAAGCTCTCTCCCAAGCACTCTTACTTCATCCTTATGGAAATCTTTCAGTGGTTCTATTACTTTTCCCTGTAAGGGAAAACAGCATGATTTACATTAGAAAACTCATTTTTAAATAGCATGTACTTAATAAAAAATTCTAATGTATTACTATTAAGATTATCATTTCAATCTTGCACCTACAATCCCAATGAAATATCAGTAGAAGCAAAAATAGTGAAGTGATTCAAAGAACTCTATTTACTGTTGTAACACCAATATGCATATACCTATATGCATTTAATGTATTTAGAGTCACTCTCAATAGAATTAGCACAATATATTTATTTTATTTATTTTAAGCAGAAAATAAATTTTAATCTATTTGCAAGATTGAATCTAAAATTGCTTGTGTTTTTATTAGAACAGTAGGATGTCTCATTTTCTGTGGGCTGTATAGTATACAAATATTTTGGATTTGCAGTTTAGTTCTTCCTATGTGAAAGTACTATTAAATGGCAAAAACAATTATTTACCTCTTCCCGTAACTTTCTGATGAGTTCTGTGTCATTGTGGTGGGTCTTGATGACTTCTGCTTTGCCACTAGCAATAACTGAAGCACTTTCAATGAGATCAGGCCTCAATGTTCCTTGGGCAAGGAAGACCTCTTCTGGTTTCAGATTCAGTTCTCCAATAACTTCATTAGCAATCTAGACATGGAGTTGAGAAAGAGAAAGATCTTAGATGATACTTTACAAGTAAGTTATAAACTGCAAATTCTCAGGAATGGCAACTATGCCAATATAGTTTTCCCTGACTGAGGATAGTTGAGACCAGGAATTCCATTGCTAAGCAACGCAGTCATGGGGTGTGACATCTCATGATCACACTTAGAACGGTCCTGTCCCAACTGCTGTTGTTGGGCAAATCCCACGCAAAGTGTCCAGAATCACATGATTGCTATTTGCAATCTCCTGCCAGCTTCTCCATTGACTTCTACCGCATAGCTCCCAGCGACCAGTAAGATCCCACAGGGTTGGGCTCCTCCAGGTCCCGTCAGCTAAACAGTGCCGGCTGGCGGGCCCGCGGGGGAGGGCCTTCTCTGTGGCTGCCCCGGCCCTCTGGAACCAGTTACCTCCTGAGATCCGGACTACCCCCACCCTGCTGGCCTTCCGGAAAGCCGTGAAGACCTGGCTGTTCCGGCAGGCTTGGGGCCGTTGATCTCGACTCTGTAATTTGGCGAGATCCGGCCAATATTTTAATTTTTTTTGGTGTGTATGAGTTTTTAGTTGTTTTTCGAATATGTTTCTTTTTAATAGTTTTTTATATTTTAATAATGTTTTTTATTGTTGTAAGCCGCTCAGAGTCCTCCGGGAGTTGGGCGGCATAGAAATATAAATAAACTTGAAACTTGAAACTTTGTCTGTTGGAAACCTGCTGTGAAGGTTACAAATGACGATCATGTGACTGCAGGATGCTGCAACATTGTGACTGCAAGCTGGTATTATAATCATAATCATGGGGCTAATGGGATGCTGCAACGGCCACAATTATGAGGAACCGTGGTAAATACTCCTTGTTCAGCACTGTTGTTAATTTAAGCAGTTGCTCAATGAGTGGACATTGAGGGAAGACTACCTGTATAGTAAGTGATAGCCATATTAGTGCCAGGCAATGTTTTGGATACATAGGCAAAAAGTGGTGTTGGAAACACACACAGGACCTATCAGTAATTCCAAACATGAAATGTGCCTTTTCCAGCCTAATAAGTTGATGCCTGGAGCTATGCGAACAACTCACATAATCTAAAGTCTAAAGCATTGCACACTTTAATTCATATGCAGTTTTGTCACTTACTGTTAGTCCTTTGTGGTGAACAAGCTCAGGAAACAGGAGCCACTAGAGATTTGGGAATGTTCCTTAACACAGTTAATGTAATACAACAGAAACTTTAAAGCTTCTCAAAGCCCCTTTCTACTTAAATTTATATCTAACACAATCAAGGTGGAGTTGTTTTGAGTTTCTTTTCCACACTTTCCACTTTCCTAAGACTCAAATGTTTTTTCTAACTAATGGCGTGGCATTCCCCTTTCCCTTCTCTGTGCAAACTGACATTCCATCGTATATAGCAGCAAACCAAATTCTAATTACTACAACAATTTGCTCGTTCATAGTCCACAGTCTGCGTAAGAAATGTTACCAAAGTTAGGAACTCCACAGCATTGGGAGAAAACAATGCAACTGACTAGGAATATATGTTTATGTTCATTTTTTTATCCATAATGTTTTATTACATCCTTTGTGAATACTCTTTTGTATACATGCATATAATAGATTTTAGTTTAGTACTTCGTTCATTATGCTCCTATTACACTTTTATCACATTTTTATTATACAAAAATGTTTAATATTTTAAACTGGGCTGGAAATAGCTGCATCATAACAATTTGTTCAGGCTGCAAGAGAAACCTTAATACTTTCACAGCAAGTTATGAAACATGAATTGTAGACAATTTCAAAGAAGCCCAAAGCAAAAATGATTAGCATGGCACAACTGAATTATAATATGGTTATTTTCAGCTTACATGAAATAAAATGAATGATAGGTGACCCCTACTGGACAAAATTGTGGCTTTCCTTAAAAGTCAGTTTTGTTTCACTATTATTAAAAGCTTATTGCTAAAAGAGTGCACAAGCCTGCAGGGAAAAAAGGGGTTTGGATTATTCGAATATGCCTGAATTATGGCAGGATAAGTCCTACTACTGTTAGGGCAGACAGTAATCACCAAAATGGTGAGAAAAGCCAGATAAACTATAGCACAGTTTTTACCATGACACTTGTATTTGCTTTACCCTATGATTTATGTATAAACAACATAGGGCATGCAAATGAGGTATTATGAATTAGTAATTTGATCCTTTCAAGTATTCCATCACAGCAAGGATATTTAGTTGATCTCGCCTCTGTAATTTGGCAAGATCCGGCCATGAAACGGTGTGTATGAGTTTTTCATTGTTTTTAAATGTTTTTATTATGTCTTTTTTTAATAGATTTTTATATTTTATTAAGTTTTTTTTTTTGGTTGTGAGTAG
>QLTV01003391.1:3216276-3227844 GCA_003457575.1 Thermophis baileyi
ATAATAATAATAATAATAATAAAAATTTGTGTCAGTTTCCAAAAATAATTGTGACAGATATGTTAGCTGATACAAGTACTGTATATATTCCTAAGGGCAAATTCGTATAAACCATTACACAGTTGCCACAAAAACTGAAGAAATGATTCGCTTGAGATTTCTGAAAACCAGAGACAGACGATACCAATGGGTCTATACACTAAGTACCTTCACAAAAGTGTCACCAATAATCTTGCGTTTCTCCTCAGGACTTGTAGTCATATTCAGTGTTTTACTGATCCTTTTTCGAGGAGTTCTGTCTTCTTCAGAAATGGGTAAAGTTGTTGTACCATTGTAGAACCAATGAGCTGCATTTACCACTATATAACATACAGGATGTTGTTGTTAGTAACATTGCTAAAATATTTTGAAAACAAATATTGTAACATTTTTCCCATTTCAAGGATTCAGCACTGGAACATTAATTCAAGGTCTCTCTCTCTCCTCTCTCCCTCCCTCCCTCTCCACACACACACACACACACACACACCAAGCTGTATTAAATTACAAACTTGTTGCCAGAATAAAACCTTTTTTATTTACTCAGCCAGATATTTCAACTAATGTAACAGAAAACTAAACCAAACCCTTTCTTCCATCGCAATGTAATAAATCACCTAGTTTCCTTAGACAGCACCAAGATATTTCAATTTCTTAATGCATAACTTAAGAACATAAGCAGTATCCTGCTTGTTTGGATCTGTGGCCCATCCACACCAGCGTCTATTCTCACAGTGGCCAACCAATTGCACAAGGGAGCCTATTAGCCTCTCAACAGAAGGCCTTCAAAGGAAGTCACTCTGCCACCAAGGCTAATAGCCACTGATCCCCATGAATTAGCCCAATCCTTTTTTGAAGCCAGCCAAGCTTGCACCACATCTTAGGGTAGTGAATTCCAAAGTTTCATTATGTGTTGTGCAAAAGAACAAAGGTAACCGAAGATTTTTACTAAATTAACTCAGACACCTGCCTTGAGTACAGTCATGGTAGGCAGGGAGACAACCAAGGATATCAGGAGTTGGCAGCTGAGAGGTTCTTGTTGGTACAATTTTTGCTGGAGGCCTTTCCCTGTCACTCAAAAGGTCCTACTCTGGAACCACTGAAGAAAGTATTAAGCCAATGATTCCATCGAAAAGGCTGGCAGATGAGTGATGAGAACAGGGAAAGATTAAAAATTTGGAGCTCCAACATTTGAAGTATTCGAAAAGTGTCATAGAAGGCAACATTCTTATGAATATAATAAGAAAGGCAATATAAAAATGCTGAGATATCTACCAAACGATTCCGTGATAACTTGCATGATGATGATAAGATTATCTACCCAATATATAAAATGTTTGCAAATATATTTTCCAAGAAAAGTTTAAAATTCTGAAGGATTCTTATTTTCCAAAACCAAAAAAAAAAAAAAAAAAAAAAAAAAAATGAAGTGATCTATCCATCACTTTAATTTTAAAAAGGCAGAAGCTAAATATTCTAAAACTCAACAGAGATACTGGAAAGAGAGGAATACCTTTGACTTGAATTCCCAATTTTTTTAGTGCCTCCTCCACTGATTGACTTTCTCTCTTGCGCATGAATCCATTATCTATGTGCACTGCTATCACCTGGTCTTGATTTAAAGCACGGTTCAGTAAAGCTGTGCACACTGTAGAATCTACGCCTCCACTGAGTAAAACCTGAATGGGTTAAATGGAAACAGAAATAATTAAATCCGCTTTCCCCATCTAGTAACTTTTAGAAGTGTTAAACTACGGGTCCCAGAATTCCTAACCACTGTCTATGCAAGCTGAAATCTAACATATACAAGGGAACACAGAGTGAAAAGGTTGGAATCAATACATTTAATGGACAGAACAGTATGATCAAGCATAGCATTGTATCTGCTTTTTCAGTTTTCACTATTTCTATTACAGGATCGGACATCTGTAGCATCTAGCTTCATTTCTGGAATTTGCTTAAATTGAGTGTGTGTGGTTGTGTGTGTGGGAGGGGGAGAGGGAGGGAGGGGGAGGGGGAGAGAGAGAGAGAGGGAGGGAGAGGGAGAGAGAGAGAGAGAGGGAGGGAGAGAGAGAGAGAGAGAGAGAGAGAGATCTCCCCAACCTCCACTTTGGCACTGTATTATTGCCACATTTTTTGTTTTGTGGCTGAAAAAAATTCCTCTTTCCCATTTCATTCCATACAATGAAGTTGTTGTTCAGCAAACAAAAAAGCCTTAAAAAAATACAAAAATATGAAAATTGAAACTGATAATCGGATACCATCCGTAACAGGAATGGGTATGGATTAAACTTCAAACCTTACCAGGACTTTTGATGATCCTACTTTCTCCTTAATTTCACGAATGCATTCCATTTCTCTGTTCTGAACTGTGAAGGTACCGCTGCATCCGGCAATGTCGAAAAGGAAGTTTTTCAGCATATCTCCCCAACCTCCACTTTGGCACTGTATTATTGCCACATTTTTTGTTTTGTGGCTGAAAAAAATTCCTCTTTCCCATTTCATTCCATACAATGAAGTTGTTGTTCAGCAAACAAAAAAGCCTTAAAAAAATACAAAAATATGAAAATTGAAACTGATAATCGGATACCATCCGTAACAGGAATGGGTATGGATTAAACTTCAAACCTTACCAGGACTTTTGATGATCCTACTTTCTCCTTAATTTCACGAATGCATTCCATTTCTCTGTTCTGAACTGTGAAGGTACCGCTGCATCCGGCAATGTCGAAAAGGAAGTTTTTCAGCATCAGTTTTCCATTCACCGTAAGACTAACTTCAGGATGGAACTGCGCTCCATACAGTTTTTTTGATTCATTTGCTATAGCTTAGGTGTTATTAAAAACAAAAGATGTAATAGTTTTAGCTCTAAGAAAAAGAAAGCATACATTTAAAAAAAAAAAAATTAGTAAGATAAAAACAGGTCTACACGAAAAAGATGTCAAAATATTATTAAAGTAAGAATCTACTATATCTCCTTTTCCCAACCCAATACCCTCCTGACATAGTGAGACATATTTTTTGTAAAAAATGTTAATATCTTATCTTAATATCTTATCAAAACGTTGAAACATTTTCTTGAAAATGAACTACAAATTAAATCTATATACACTACAAATTAAAGTTACACCTTTAGGATTTTTAAAGTTTTAAAATCACAATTTATTGCACTATATGCAAATCACTGAAAATACATTTTACAAACCAAAATCCTATTCAAGCCAGCACCAAAATATAATCAAAATCTACTGAAAATTGATAACGTGGAAAATATGGTACCTGCTACAACATTTCCAGATTGAGCAACAACTTTGAATCCATCTGCTACTTTATCTACGCTGTCTCCATGGGTAAGGAGCACAACTTCTTCCTTCTGAAGTCCCCTAAAGTGAAACAGGATCACAAAGTAAATAATCTAATATCTTTAATAGGCATCAACTTAAAACAATCAAGAGGAAACATTAGACATCAACAAATTTTCCAGAACATTAATATTTTCCAGTTTTGAAACTGACCATTAAACAGAGTTCTGTGGAATTCATAAGATATCCAATTTAATTTCAGCTTCATAATTCATTACCAAAAGTTTTTCTTACCTGAATAATGAACAAGTGTTATCTAACGTAACACTGAACACACCATCTTCTCGGACATCCTTTTTGTGTACTGTACCACCAAATACCTTATTCATCATCTGTCAAAAATAGAAAAGCAAGTTACCAGTCTGGTAGTAAATTACAACGTTCAACTACTATTGGCTACTCTTTCCCTTTGCTTAGCTTTTTGTTTTTTAACCAAGAATCAGAAAACTTATTCAGGATATCAGAACTGCTTATTGCTTATCAGTGCAAGTATTTTGTATATTTAAACCTGTAATAATTACTACGAGGTTAGTAATTCCACCAGTTCTCAACAGGCCACAGACTGGAACTGGTGCAAAGCCCGGGGGTTGGGGACCCCTGCTTTACAGCAATAGAGAAGCTACTTGGTCCTCCTCTAAGCTTAAATATTCCTAATTCTTTAAATGCTGCAGAATACAAAAGACATGAGAAAGAAAACCCAACAGGCATCATCTACCATTATTATGCTCTGCTGTCACCTTCCTACAGACGTGTAACTTGCAAGTAAATTCTGAACAGTACAAGAGCTATTTAAACAATAAATATTTGCTCCCACTTCTTCCAGAATTGACTTCATAAATCATCTTGATGCTAATTCTGTAAGAACCAGGAATATATCCAGTCATTTTTAAGCTTATAACCTTAAGCACTATATTACATCTCTTTCAATTCAGATTGCAGGTAGAAATTCACAATTATTCATCTTAAGAATATTTTGCCTATAGGAAACATAGTTTTTCCAGTAGATATTTAGTTCCTACATAAAGCATATGTTTTCTGTATGAAATAGCAATCATGTAATTCACCTGGGGTTTACTATTTCCTTGCTTCTTTGTGAGACTTTAAGATTGCTTATGAATCTATATAGCTGAAAATGGGTTTCCGACCTATAATAAAAATGATGTAGATACATGTCCACACTGGGCTCATTGCATTGTGATGCCACGTTTCAAGAGCCAACCTTTTTAGTTGTGTCTATTATAAAGCAACAGCAATATAAGATATTACTGCATTTTTTATTAACAGTGTTCAAAAAGATGTAAAAACCTCTATTATTATTCCTTCCATAGTAGAAGATTATCTGTCCTACTTGGGCTACCTATAGGCTAGTATTTTTATCTTGGCTTGCAGACTCCACAAACAGATTTCTTCTTGCGCATTTAGACATGACAATGGCAGTCAGCAATTTAAAAGCTTGCTTTATCATTATTTCGCACTACACTGTGTTTGATCTTGCATGAAACCTTGCTATTTGAGGGAGTTCTATTTTGACATGGCATTTATTACGCTCGACTGTTTCTGTATTGTTACAACGCATTTTAAGCAGTGGTATTTCATTTTGCTGAGATGAATAGAATCAGCAGGCAGCCTACCAGAAGCTTGTTCAGATTCAGTCCTGGGGTTTGTAGGATTTGGGGGAGTTTTGCACTACTGCAGAGCAGTTTTCACTTCCCAGAACAAACGTGCTTAGGTATTTATGAAAGCCACCTTCTGTTTTCCTCAAATCTAGTCAAGATTGTTCAGGGCTAATAATGCATGAATTAATGTTTCCATGTCAGGTTCTCTTGGCCTCTCTTTTTGGTCTCACTGAAACAATATTTTTCTTTTCACTTAACTTTTTCTCACTATGGCTACTTTGCAGATCAGAATATTTATTTTCACACATTCGTTGTTTCTTTTTACTTTAGATTTATTGATAATTTTATATAAAGTAAAAAACAAATCAAAAGAAAAAAGGTACAGGAAAAGAAAAAAGTTATGAAAAATGACTTGTAACTTTTAACATATTGACAAAGCAAATTATCTCCCCTCCCTCTTATCTCTTCCAGAGACCCCTTCAACCCCATATTAAATTCTCAACTTTTCCAATCATTAAATCCATAATATTATTTATTTTATTTATTTTTCTTCTTTTAGCAAAAAGTCTACAAAAGGTTTTCAGTTTTCAAAAAAGGAAACTGTCTGACCAAATAGGTCAGTTTTAACATTTCCATTAATTCTGACAGTTTTACGATTCAATCCTCCATTGTGAGAATTTCAATACTCTTGCACTCTGTTCCATTCATCCATTCACATAAATATCTCCAGTTCCAATCCTTAAGTAAGTTCAACATGTGTTCTTAAACACAAACTTCATTTTTTCTCTTTTCATTGATGAATATTGAACTTCAGTTTTCTTAACAGTTTGTGTCTTAGTGTTTAATATGTTGTAGCCCTACTGTTCTACTTCAGGGGTGGGTTCTAACTTACCTCGCCGCCGGTTTGCTTCCTCCTGCGCCACGTGGCTACGCACGCATTGCACGCCGCGTGGCAATGCGCGCGCTTTGCACACACGCATGCGCAGTGCTGAAAATTCACAATTTTTTTTAAAAAAGCCAAAAACAAGATGGCGGCGCATGTGCAGTGCCGGGGACTTAGCTTCTGCGCATGCGCAGAAGAAAAAAAATCAGCAAAAAAATCAAAAAAAAAATCCCCCCCCCCAAAAGATGGCAGCGTCCACGGACCGGCACCGACAGAACCAGCTCCGTGACGTCACCAGTGGTTTGCTACCGGTTCTATAGAACCAGTGCGAACCGGGAGGAACCCACCTCTGTTCTACTTAGACTGTCAGTTTTTTCCAACGTTTCTAAAATCTATAGATTTTCACTTTCTGAAATCTTTATTCATACCCTCATTCTATGCCTATTACAATATTTCTAATTATCACTTTGCCTCTCTCCACTTTTATCTCTATTTTCAAAATTTCTAAGGTGCTTTTTAACAGACTCTGTTTACCATATTTTTCGCTCCATAAGACTCACTTTTTTTCCTCCCAAAAGTGGGTGGAAATGTCTGTGCGTCTAATGGAGCGAATATGGGCGACAGGCAGCAGCGGCGAACAGCAGCAGCGATCCCCGCTGCCTAGAACAGCTGATCGGCGGTATTCCGGGAGGCAGATCCAACCGCCGTTCAGCTGCTCGGAGGCGAAGGCTCGAGCATTCCCCGGCAGAGGCAGCAGACACGGAGGAGGCAGGCTGTTTGCTGCAAGGACGCTAGCCAGATGGACGCTGGGAGGCAGAGGCAGAATTTTTTTTTCTTGTTTTCCTCCTCTAAACCTAGGTGCGTCTTATGGTCAGGAGCGTCTTATGGAGCGAAAAATACGGTATATTCTTTTCTGCTTTTCCCTTTCCTCAATTCCGGTGTTGTTCTCATATTAAATCTAAATGCTTCTGATCTGCACATTCTTTTAGAGTCTTGATCCGTGTCTTCATTGTTTTATTTCTAGAAGAAATTCTTTATTTACAACCACTCTTTTAAAGTTTAAAGTTACATGAGAGTGCTGAAAAAAGTGTCCTTGCACTTACAAGCATTAGTGTCCCTGAAGTCACCTGATTGCCATTAGGGCTCTTGGCAACCAACATATATTTACAACAATTGCGGCACCCTGGGGTCACATGATCACAATTTGCAACCTTTCCAGCCAGCATCTGACAAGAAAAGTCAATGGGGGGGGGGGGGAGCTGGATTTGCCTAATGACTGTGTGATTCATTTAATGACCATGCAAAAATGATCATAAAATCGGGCATGACTCATTTAATTGCATTGCTTAGCGACAGAAGCGCCGGTCCCAACTGCGGTTGTACATCAAGGACTGACTATATACTTCTTGTCTCGCTACTGATCAAATAATATTTTTAAAACACAGCTTCCATTGTTTTCTTGTGCTATGTCTTCTCTACTCATCTTCCCATACACAGAACTCTCTTAGCAAATGACCACTTTGAGTTCAATTAATAAATGATCAAAAACACTTCTTTTATCCTTTGTACTTCATGGCTGGTAATGTCTTAGATTGGACAGATTAACTTCTCATAAAACAACACTATCTCCTTTATTTGTTTTTATTTTAGTCGACCCAAATTACTACAACTGTTTAACTGATCCCAGCTAGTACAAATTTTCTTTCCAGACCACTCCTGTTTTTGAACCTATGCCATTGGATCACTTGTTTCATTTGCAGGATCTTGTCAGTTTTAAATTCTTCTATAAATAATACTAGAGAAGAAGGATTACTCTGAGAGAACATCTCTCTGTGGTGGAGGGAGTTGCAAGAACATTTGGATATGCAAACTGTACCACCATAATTGCTAATTAATGTGTTGAAAGGCTACAAATAATATCAAGGCTGAAATGACATACCACTCATTTATTAGAAAGGCCAAACAATAGCAATCCCATTTTCAAAAATGATGCCTGTTTTATTATTCTCCATAGTGATGGCCTCAAAAAGCTCATGAATCAGTTCCCAGCAGGCTTCTGCACACGAAGAACAACAGATTGGCCTGCAAAACTTCCATGCACAGATTGCATTAGGGACTGTACTATTAGTGACAGGCAGAGAACAAGACACGTTCTTTTTTAAAAAGCTCATTTTAGTCTACTTCTAAATAATGTTCTCATATATTGCACGAGTACAAATTAGAATAGTTATTTGGCGTTAGGCAAACAAACACCAAAAACCCCAGAGAGTCATAAATAGTTGTAGAAATGTTAAGTAGCACCTGCATGCCATAGCAGATTCCAAGGACTGGTTTGCCTATTGTAAAAATTGCGGGGTCAAACCAGGGAGCATCTTCTGCATAAACAGAATTTGGTCCTCCAGAGATGATGATGGCTCTATAAAGGAAAGAGACAATTTATAAAAACAAAGATGTTGAAATTAAATATTTTAATAAACATATATCATTCTAAATCTGCACAAAACTTTGATAAAGGCAATACTGCATATATATAAGATAACTTACATCTATTAAAACAGCGAACTATTATAAATCAAAATAAATTCTTTTTAAAAAATCAAAAGAAGTAAACAAGAAGCATCACACAAAACCTAAAATGTGGCATATTTAAATTGGAATTTTTCCTTTAAGATTATTTCAGCATTCAGCAAAATCTAAGTTTCTAGAGCAGAGTTGGTTTTTTTCAGTCATACAAGAAAAATTCATTCTCACTGATACTCATTAACCCTATACAGAACTGTCAATAATATGAAACATCTCAACTTCCCTGAAAATACAAAAGTCAAACAAGATGTGTATTAAAAACCATTAATGTCTCCATTAAAACAAATATAATGGAATATCATTACCTCTCTCTATTGTTATGGTTCTGCTAAAGCCCATTACTTCCCAACAACTTCTCCTAAGAAAACTCTACAAGACAATTGGCTAACAAAAAGTATTTTGAGAGAATCAACAGTACATTATAGTACACTTGAACTGTGCAAAGGCCTTCTCTGTGGCTGCCTTGGGACCAGTGACCCCCTTCTGGATAATTTCTGAAAGTCAATCCTAAATTACCTTCACAACTACTGAAAATCAAATGAGGATATGATGGATTTCGAAAAAATATTCAATAATATAAAAAGAAATAAAGTAACCATAGTAGTGAAAACAAAATCATAAAACACTTTCCATTAGCTTAATAAACCTTTTAAAATTTAAAGTACTCCCAGAGATTCCTATTTAGACTTTATGCCCTGTCAGAAACAAGGAGAAAGATAATTCCAATATTACGGTATATTCCAATGTTGGAACAAATTTTGCAATTGTGAATGAATTTTCAGTAGGGCATTTTCACTTGTAGAACAATGGATATAAGAGCATTTCCTGGTATTATTTTCTTTTGGATTCAGGTGAAGTTTAGTAGGATGGATAGGCTAATAGCAATACAGTTAAATAATGATTTGGGAAATCTCAATTTCTTTCAACTGATGTTTACTTTTCCCCCATTTATTATTCTGATAAATCTATGCTTTGTCATTGCTGACAGCATTCCATGAATTGGCAAGCACCCAGCAATGATTCTGAAAACTCCTCACATTATGTTCTCCAATCTATCAACACACCCACCATATCAGAAAGCTTTGGACCCTTTAAACAAAGTAGAAGAATTATTTTCAAGCTACACAGTTTAGAGAAGAGAGACGCTATTGGGATGACTTTATATATTCATGCTCTTAGGCACAAGCTGTGGTCAGTGCCCTGCATTATTATGATATATACTTTAATATAGTCATTGACCATAGTTTATATTTAAGTTAGAGTCAGTGGTTACAAGTAGAGTACAAGTCAGTGGTTACAAGAACAGTGGTTAGAGTGCAGTACTGCAGGCTAGTTCGGCTGCCTGCAATTTGGCAGTTCAAATCTCACCAGGCTCAAGGTTGACTCAGCCTTCCATCCTTCCGAGGTGGGTAAAATGAGGACCCAGATTGTTTGGGGCAATATGCTGACTCTGTAAACCACTTAGAGAGGGCTGTAAAGCACTGTAAAGCAGTATATAAGTCTAAGTGCTATTGCTATAAGTAATCCTTGCTTAGTGACTTTCAAAGTTACGACGGATTCCCCAAAAGATACTTAGAACCCAGTTTCTGAGTTCCAATGGCAGCATGCACACACCACACACACACACAGAGTGGTCAGAATATCGCATTTCAGATGCTTGGCAATTGGCTCACTTTTATGGATGGTTGCATGATCATGATTTATGACATTTTTTGCCGGTTTCTGGCATTTTCCAGCCAAAAACCACCTATAGGAATGAATTGACTCATTTCAGGACTGGAGTTTTTGCTTTCTGATTGCAGTGTTTGCTCTATGACTGTAGTATTCACTTTACAAGCAGAGTGTTTGATTTATGATTGCTGAAAAAAAAAGTCATAAAACCAGATTGGTCACATGGGTGCCTCGACTTATGACTATCATGACTTAAGATGGAAATTCCAGGCTCTATTAGATTCATGAGTTGAAGACTATCTGTATACTAATGTTACTTTTCCATCAAACATGAACAAATCATGATTATATCCAGTGACTAATGGAACTGAAATGCAACATAAATATTCCCTTAGGAGAGCAGGCATACATCTACACAGAAAGTATCATTTTCCTTTTATATAATACTGCTTCCAAATCAAAGAAACAAAACATACCCACGTATATTTGCCAACACTGAACTCTTTTATCAGTTAAAAACAAATTTGAAGCAATGTAGGGAAATCAATAGCCCTCCTCACGTATTTTATAAAATTGAGACAAGCTACCTCCATTTGAGGGCAGGGAAATAATTGTTCCTCATATTGACCTCCCTGAATTCAATAAAACTGGGCTAGAACAACTTTTGTATCCTTGGAGGCTCTTCAGATAGTTGAGGACCATCAAAAATCAATTACCTTAAGAGCCTCTGTAGACAGAGTCCTCCATTATAACTAGTCAGTCTGTCTATGTAAAGGGTGACATAAGAAATCAGGGCTGGCCTACTCATCCTTGTTTTCTTTGAATCTGGGTAATTTGTTCCATTTTATGTAACCCTGAAGGTTTATGTTGTCATGGCAAGCCTATTTCTGGCCATGCTAAAGCAACACTTACTTGCCAATGTTTGCTCCTGCTAAGACTACAGGAAGCTGCATGTTCAAAGCAACCATGCGGAGAAACAGAGAACTGTTCCTGTCACCCCAATTGGAAACTTCATGAACCATTTTACATTTTACTGAAGGACAAAATACTGTATGTGTGCTCCACCATTCAAAGGGGAGAGTCTTCCTGTTCAATAGAAATTTTACTTTGACTACAAAGACCAACTTTTAGAGGACAGTACCATGAACAAGACTGTGCTGGCTTATCAAGGGTTTAGCCTAGAATTAAGAACTGTCTCTTTAAGACATAGCATTCTGGGGAATGTAGTCCATGCCATGTAGTCCATGGCATGTGATCATAACTGTGTACTCTTATTGGTCATTGAAGTATGCCTGGGGGGCGGGAGTAAAGGAAGTCACTTTCAAGAATCTACCGGGAAAGCATGCCTGAAGGAGGAGATGGGAAGCGTTAATCCTTTTTTACAATATTCGTGATGGTTCCAGATTATGACTGT
>QLTV01003391.1:3230147-3242307 GCA_003457575.1 Thermophis baileyi
CCTGCCCTGACTAACCAAGACACAAAGGGTACTCGGGGGGAACCCTCAACAACAGTAAAGGACCCCCTGCCGGCAGGTTCACAACCACGCACGAAGTCTAACCGCAACGCAGCAGCTGACGCATTCCTGCCAAACCTACCGAGCACCTCGAATGAGGTCACACGTTCCAATGGTCAGCCTACCTGGCAACAAGTACATCAGACACCGCCTCTGTCATGGGAACACGCAATCGCCGAGAAATATTCAGTACGAAACTACCAGCCATCTTTGCCACAGAATCCTCAAAACTACCAGCTGTCTTCGACACAGAATCCTGCTCCCGGCAGCTATGCTCCCCAGGGCCCAGGGGGGACTCCTGCCCTTGCTCTTCCCGGACCTGTGGAGCATTCCTTGTCTTCACCTCCAACATACGTCTCTGTAAATCCTATTACACCCCGGGGAAGGACGGACTTGCTATCTAAGGGAGTCTACAAATTTTCCGACAATCCAGGTACGGCATACTTGCTATGGAAACAGATCTTCTCAAGTGCCATTGAGGCGTTAGGATTCCCGCCAGCAGAAGAACTTGTACATTTGTTTTCTCCTATTTCATTTATAGATCTCTGGTACAAGACAGTGAACAGGCTTAAAGTCCAGCTTTTATCTTGTAATAATCTGTGTCCCATTGGGCAATTTCCTTACCTAAACAGAATGACCAAGAGTGGGCAAAAAAGTAGTGGGAGTAGGAATGAGTAGTCTCCATTGGGTATTTTTCTGGGAATCTGGTAGGGAGCACCAGAAACCAACAAACCAACCCACCAACCAACCAACCAACCAACCAGCCTTCCTTTTTCCCTCTCCTCTCCCTCAACCTTCCTTTTTCCCTCTCCTCTCCCTTTTCCCTTCCCTTCCGTGAGATTGGCTGCAAAACTGTCATTGAAAATGAAGACCATGTGACTGTAACAACAGCCAGTACACTGAAGCAGCTGCAACTTGCCAAAATTTCATTCCCTTGGGAGTCATTGGACCTGGAGTTTGGATACGTTGTGTAAGTTAGGCCATATGAGATATCTTGGTTCAAAAATTGTTGCCTTATGACGTATAGTTTCATCCAATTAAAGGATGAAAAGAGTTTAAAAGATCACAAGAGTTTTAGTATTATATAGGTATGCAAACTTTATCAGTAAATGTATTCATTTGTGTGGTCTTTGATGTTCAGGTACTAAAGAAGTTAGATGCATTGGTTGCCTTGGTAAAAAGTTAATTAATGATAGGGAAAAGGATGGAAAAATATTTAAGATGTACAAATGCTTGTATACTTTTAGTGGGTAGTATGTGGTCTGTGGTAAGGAATGAATGTTGAAAGAAGTAAAAACAGCTCCAATAAGAGAGTGTTTAGTTCATTTTGTTAAGGAAACTGGGAGGAAAAGTAATTTGAATGCAACAGAAATGGATGCTTAAGAGATGTATTAATGTAATAATAAGAGACAGGTTCATAAAATCATAGAACTGTAGAGCTTAAACAGGTTACATGGATCATCGAGAACAGAGCTCTACAACATGCAGCCCGTCAAGCAGCCTCATTCTGCAGGCATTAGTTGAAAACTCAAATTACTGCCTCAAAATGTCAGTGCCATCAGGAAGGATATGCTGTATAGTTTTTTTTGTTGCCATCTCTGCCCTGAAAGATATGCTACAGGGCACCTGCAATGATTCCAGGTCTCAACTGGAGAGATTGGTAGCTGCATCACTGCTGCCATGCCTCTAGCCACCAAGCAGCTGATTGGCTCACCAGTTATTCTTTTGTGATCCACAATTATTTTTAATGCAGCAAATGTCCTTTCCCGTCTAAGAGCTGTGCTGGCTTAATCTAGATCAATGCTGTGCATTGTGCAGGATAATTATATAAACCGTAATAGGTGGCTATCCAGCCTCTTCCTTAAAACCTCCACAGATGAAGAACCCACAGTCTCCATAAGTAAATTATCTACTGCTGTATAGATCTCACCATCAGGAAATTCTCCTTAGATGAAATCTAGATAGCTGCCACTTATTATTTTTGTTCTTAGCTTCTCAGGTCATGGGGAAAAAATCTTCCCTATATAGCAATAGCACTTAGACTTATATACCGCTTTACAGTGCTTTACAGCACTCTCTAAGCGGTTCACAGAGTCAGCATATTGCCCCCAACAATCTGGGTCCTCATTATATCTCCCTTTTATATAACTGAGAATTCAGGGACGAATAGATGCTCCATGAATGCTGATTTAACACAATGGTGAGTGGTCAGGGTGTAAGTATTTTGAGAAGATTTGGCAATGCAGAGAATGAATAAGCATTTAATTGCAAGGGAGAAGAAAAAGAAAAGACTGAGAAAGCTATATTTGGATGGTGTTCAAGAGATCTTAAAAAGAGAAACTCAAAAACTTTTGACTTTTTCCATATGGTGGAAACAAGGATAGTTTGTAAGAATAGAAAGTATGAACTATAGTGAAAGATATTGGTGCAATTTAGTTTTAGCTCTCTATTTTCATCTTTTATCACACTTCACTTCACTTCCATTGGTTTATTATTTCTTATTCCTTTTCCATACTCCACATAATGTTGCTTATCAAGCAGGGAATGATAACATTACAACAAAATGTTATAAAATATTTCATTTGATAGAATTCAACTGATTTTAGCATGTTGATGATACTCAGTTTCATCACTCAGCTCCACACCATCTCTGCTTCTCATGTAAATGTTTTCAGTTACTACTTAATAGAATGTACACAAAGCGTTGGAGCTGAAAAGAACAAAAAATCCTATCACTAGTTGACCCCCAATTACCTATTGAATTTGCCAACTTTTAAAGCGCCACAGGACCAAGAGTCTTGTAACCAAATTATGGGGCTTTTCATTTTGGAATGACATTTTAGTAGTTAACTATTAACCATCCTGTGTCTTTTAGGCTGGTATTTCAATGTCCTCTTTTTCATCTCTTTTTAAAGAAGTAATCATCCAGATTACTCAAATGTCACTGCCAAACAACAGAATGCTGAAGTAGACAAGCTTTTAGTTTGATCCATCACAGTTCATACAGCCTGGGATACATACCACATATATTTTCTCAAATATGAGAATCAGGAGTTCATTGCCTGAACTAATAGAGCAACATGTGATTCCATGAAATCTTGGGTGCACACCCAAAATCCCTTCTAAAATCTGCCACTAATTTCAGTGTGATGCAATAGGAAATAGCTAAATGTATGGGACTAATTAATGTAATTTACATTTTTCATTTAAATGGAATTAGACCAGAGCTGGGCATTTTATGGCCCCAGGCCACATTCAGTTCTTTGGCTGTCCCTGTCCTGCCCATTTGAGTTCAACTGGAAGTTATAAAATGAAATGTAATAAGCGCTGTGGGAGGCAGAAGCAGAATCCAAGTGTACTCCTTTATTTGGCTGACGAGACAAAGAACTTTTCTGCGATTGTATCAAAATAGTGGCTGGGCTGAGGCGGTGAGGCTCTGTGTTTCCTCCTCCCTTAACTTATGGGTGCCGGTGGCAGAATTAGCACTTAGCACTTAGCCTTATATACCGCTTCATAGTGCTTTACAGCCCTCTCTAAGCAGTTCACAGAGTCAGCATATGGCCCCCAACAATCTGGGTCCTCATTTTACCCACCTCAGAAGGATGGAAGGCTGAGTCAACCTTGAGCCGGTGAGATTTGAACCAACGAACTGCAGCTAGCAGTCAGAATTAAGTTTAATCTATTGGTTTGGCCTTCCACAACAGTTCCAGTTTCTCAAGGCTCTTAGGGAAAATTAATCATTCACCCCGCAATTAGATAGTCTTCTGTTTGATAGGGATCTGAGTATTTATATTTTCTAATCTTACTCACTTTGGTAGAGTCTAAGGTTCCTGCATACAACTTAAAAGCTGAAACATACCGTATTTTTCGGAGTATAAGACACATCTTTTTCCCCCCTAAAAGAGGGTGGAAATGTTGATGCGTCTTATACACCAAATACAGACATTTTTGGCCTCCCGAAGCCCTGCCCCCGCGTCCCATTTTTGCTAAAAACGGGGTGTGCAGAGGGTTTGGGAGTCCTGCAGAGTGCTCCTGGGGGCTGGGGGAAGGCAAAAACGCCCCCGTTTTTTGCAGAAATGGGGGCGTTTTTGCCTTCCCCCAGCGGTACTCTGCAGGCCTCCCAAACGCTCTGCGCGCACCGTTTTTCGCAAAATCGGACCCATTTTTACAAAAAACGGGGCGCACAGAGGGTTTTGGAGGCCTGCAGAGTGCTCCTGGGGGCCAGGGAGGACAAAACCTTTTTTTTCTTACTTACTTACACCGGTGCGTCTTATAGTCCGAAAAATACGGTAAGTCTTCTTCAGATTATTTGGCCTTTTACAGTTGAAGAATACAAGCTGTAACTTTCTGATCTCATAGATGAAACAAAACTGTTAATGGAGCATACATACAACTAATATAAGGATCAATCTTACCGGAATCCTTGTTCTTTAATTGCAAAAGCAGGCGTTTCCAAAGGAAAAATCTCTGACTGGACAAACAGCTCTCTGACCCGGCGATCTATGACTTTTCCGTACTGAGCTCCAGCATCAAGTATCACGACAGCTCCTTCATAGCGGCATATCCCATCCTTGAGATCTTCTCCAACATTCTCCAACTATGAACAGGATTTTTAAGTCTTATTGAGACAAGCAGATAAGCATAAAGTATGTCTTTTCAAAATAGCAATAGCTAAGTTAAACTATTAGATGTTTATTACAAGTTTACTTGTAGCCTATTGGTATGAGAAGAACATATATTAAATACTAAATTAAAAGAAAGCTAACATGCATAGTAGGGCTGGTTGGCACTACACTAAACAATAAAGCATGATTGGGTTCACCATGCAACAAGCATAAAAAATTTGACCATAACACTTTCCACTAGGTTTCATATATCATGCTAAGATTTTATTAACCATATTTCATTCAATAAAGTAGTGTTCTTTTTGAGTGAACCTATAACTAAACCGGATTAAAGCCTATGTTCATATATCACACCAGGCCATGTTTTAATCATGACTTGTTCATTAAACCATAACAGCATTCTTTGTTTTGAATAAACATATGATTTAACATGATGCGTAAAACCTTACCTATGGCTATATATCAAACTGTCATGTTTTAATCATAATTTTTAAATAAGCCATTGTGTTCTGGTTTAAAATAAGTCATAAGCCATGGTTTTTTAAGATGAAATGGGTTCATGGATCAAAGGCTTAGTAAATAACTTAAGGACAACTCACAAATTATCACCAGCAGCAAAACGTAAGTATTGCTAACAAATGTTTTGATTTTGTACATAACAGAAAGCAGACGCCTTGAGCTGGCTATAACTGTGCTTATACTGTGTCATGGAAAGCTAATGGAAGAGAAAGAAATGCCCAGAAGTTGGTTTGTATTGTGTTCACATCCCTGTACAATAAATATATAGTTAA
The DNA here is from genome assembly GCA_003457575.1 of Thermophis baileyi. NCBI lineage: Eukaryota > Metazoa > Chordata > Lepidosauria > Squamata > Dipsadidae > Thermophis > Thermophis baileyi. The sequence goes on from QLTV01003391.1 coordinate 3,235,621, forward strand.
GTAACGAATGTATATTTCTATAATTCCTATATAAATGATAAAATGCCATTATGTTTCAAGAACTTTGTTTTAAAATTCTTCTCTGCCTTCCTCCGAAATCTAAGATAGAATATAAATGCTGGTATATCTCCTCAATGTATTCTTTTTGGATGTGATTTAATAAAACATATTTTATTTATTCTTCAATAATAACTGCAATTTTTTAAAAAGGCACTTCTACAATTTCTACAACATGCAACATTAAAATTTTCCCCTAGACAATAGGTAAACTTCAACTAAATGTTTGCTATTAGGGTTTCTGTAAGTAAGTCAATGTTGGTGCTGATTAGAGTGACAGAGACAGAGGGAGAAATAATGCATGCAGCAGTGGTGGGTTGCTCCCGGTTCGGCCCGGTTCTTAGAACCAGTAGCGGTGGCGGCGGGAGGCTCCGCCCACCCACCCGGGATGCTCCACCCACCCACCCGGGATGCTCCACCCACCCGCCCGGGACGCTTCTGCGCATGCATGCGCAGAAGCGTCGCGCGCACGAGCACACATGCAAACCGGTAGCAACAGGTTTTACAACCCACTACTGGCATGCAGACCATGCCCTGAACTATGGACTATGCAAACTTTCCCCAACCTGGATGCCTTTCTTAACAAGTATGATCATTTATGAGAATTTTGGCAACTGAAGTCTCCAAATTATGCAATGGCATTCTTGAACACAAACATATCACATTAACCCCTCTATCCCCTCCCACCCCACAACAGACATCAATTGAATGTCAGAATCAGACAGCTATAATCAACTGTGGAGGAATAAGAGAAATAATTACAGACTGAAATACAGGATACAAAATGCTCTGGTCTTTGACCAGAGTGTGTAAGGAGCTATACACAATGGAACTGGAGAACTCATGAAATATGGATGGTTTCCTTATAGTATGCTATGTGATTTGCTTAATATGAATGTGAAGACTACATCTGTGCATGATGATTAGAAAATGATTTTATTGTTCTCCTTTAAAAAAAGGATGACAGCAAAAACTACGGAGTTAATGAAGTGTGCCTAGAAACAAATTTGTAGAATTCTGACTGAAAGGTTATTAGAATTTAAGTAGCATACAAGTTATTAAGCTTTAAATAATAGAATTGACAGTTGGTTATTGAATATGGTAGGTGTGCAGTATGATGGAAGGAAAGCATGGGTAAGAAAAATAGAATATTTCTTGAACACTTTAGTATTGAGCAAAGAATAAGACTAGGATATGTTAGGAATATAATGAATTTATGGATAAATACATTAGAGACAAACATTAGAGGGATTTTGTTTGTGGATATGAAAATGCACACAAAACTATATTATTGGCTAGGAATCTGAATGATTTCAATTACTGTTAAAATAAGAAATATGGATCTGAAAATAAATATATTGAAGACCAAGAGAGTTATGTTTGACAAGATCTGTAGATTATACATAAATGGTAAAATGAATGTAGGTAAATAGGTGAATTTAATCTATGTTGGCAGAATGTTTATTAAACATGGAAAAATAGATTTAAAAAAAATATCAAAATTTACCAATACTGGTAGAGAGTGGATAGTGTATCATTTGATGCAAGGAATGAATTTTTGTCAAAGGAAGGGAAACAGCTACTTGAAAAAGCATGCTTCTACCCACTTTGTTATATGAGAGTGACCGTTAATTATGTCACTTTGGGAATGGGCACTTAAGGAAAGCTAAGATCAAGAATGAATGGGCACCGAATGAATGTGAACAGAATAAAAAACGAATGAACAGGATGAAACAAATACCTTTAGGTAGCTTGATCACATGCCGAGAACAGATAAAGATAAAATCACAAAGCTGTCATTTCCACCAAATCACAAATCTGTCTTTATTCCAAACTTTTCCAAATTGGAAATACTTATTTTTTCTCTGTATACATGCTTAACAAAGGTGCATGCATGTAGAACCGACACCATATTCTAAATCTGTCACCAATTTTAAATAGTCTACTAGAATATTCATGTCAGATTGATCACATAATGATGTCAGATTGTTGTAATAGGGCTAAGATTACCATATTCATCAAATGTTAAGGCAATCTTAAATGTAAGGATATACTCAGCTGCAACTAAGACAAAAAATAACAGAAAGAATTTGATATAAATATAGTCCCAAAATACAGGTTATTATTTCCATTACTTCCAGTACATACATCATTACATATTAAAGTAAAAAAAAACTGTTTTATTGTATGCCACTAAAAGTCTCATTTGTGAGACGGACAGCTATGTACATTTGTCAAATAAATAAATACATATCTACGGGCATATGAGGTTTGTACTAGATAAGCGCAAAATCAGATTTTTTAGGAAAACAGTGAAGGGATTATTTTATTTCTCTACTTTTAATCATGGAATAAGTGATTCATAAGTACTGAGCTGAATCTCCAGCTACAGACGTAATGTTAAAGATTAGGTAGAGCAGTGCTGGCATATAGCAGATGCTTCAGATTTCCAGGATGTACTTTAAAAAACAACAAACAAATAGGAATTACAAGTATGATGAAACAGAATTAGACATAAAGGCAAGAGTTTGTTCTGAGAATCAGAACAGTCTGAAATCCCCACACACACATAAATCTGTTCCTAACTTTCCTAAGGTCCAAACTTTCCTAGGGCAGCAATATAATTTGGAGTGGTAGGATAGTCTCATATTGCTTGCTTTTCTATTCTATTGCTTGCTTTTCTATTCAATCATTCAGTGGCTTCTAATTCATTATGGCCCAATAGAAAAGAGTTTGCTAGGAAGTGCCTCCTTGAGTTCTTGTAACCTTATAGCCATGATTGTAACTAGCTGTTTTACTTTCTTGAATCCTTTCTGCCTTTGATTATTCTAAGATTTCCTGTTTCCACACTAGGTATCCAAAATATCTAAGTTTTAGCTTCATTACTACTATTTTCAGTGAGCAACCTGGCTTGATCTCCTGAAGCATTGAATGATTTATGGTTCCATTCACTCAATGAATTCTCAACCACGTTCTCCAGCAGCAAAATTCCAAAGCATTAATTTTTCTTTTGTTAACCTTTTCGATTGTCTATCTTTTTGTTGCAATTATTAAATAGATTAGGAGTTAGAAATCTTACCAATTTTTTGAAACCTACAAATAAATATCCTTAGAGACATGCTGCTACTACCCATAACAAACTTTCTTCTCTTTCCCTTGCCCTTTAACAGAGATGATCCATCTCAAAATGGTACACTGGAGACAGGACAATTAAAGGGGCACCTTTTTCTTATGTACTCTGGAAGGAAGGTTCAGAAATCTTCTTACATGAGAGAGGACCATTGTTTTCTGGGTTTCCAAAAGTGGCATGTTAGAAAAAGAGCTAAAAACATTTCTGAAAATTACAAAGGAGAGAGTTGTGTGAAATTTATTTTGATATTTTCAGATATTGATAGGGCTACCAGGTGTCGTCTTCTTCTTTTTTTTTGATACTGCCTAGGTGAACTGGATGCCCTGTCTGCACTACAGGGCATGCATGGACTGTCAGAAAAAGCTCCAATATATCAATTGACCTATAATGCAGCCAGGATAACCAATAGTGAACATGCCATAGTTGTCATTGGAAATAATAGTTTTTATTCTATGTAAGGGGTGTCAAACACAAGGCCCACAGGCCGGATTCAGCCTGCGATGTGGTCGGATCCAGCCTACAGGGCCGTCCTGGAAAATGCAAGGAGCCGGCCAACGTCGCTTCGGCCCAGTCTATCCGCGTCGCTTCGGCCCGGTCTACCCAATGCGAACAGGAAACCTGCCAGCAATTTGGGGAGTGGTGTCAAGATGGCCACGCCCACCCAGTCAGCCACACCCAGTGAGTGGTGTCAAGATGGCCATGCCCACCCAGTTGGCCACACCCACCCAGTCGGCCCCCCAAGGTCAACCACAGCCGTGATGCGGGCCCTCAATGAAATTGAGCTTCACACCCCTGTTCTACAGTATGTGAATAATGTTGACTAATTAAGTTGTCTAATATAGGAGAACATGAAGAATAAAGTTCAACACTACAGTAGATTTTTTTGTATTGAAAGTGACTATGCTTTGGTTTCTGGACAAGATGGATATCAGGTTCTTATTACAAATGTTTTGAGGATGAACTTTTACAACCTTTACAAAACACAATGAATTCTATCCGACAGGAAAAAAAGATGCCAGAGAGCTGGAAAGCAGCCAATATACCATTAATACCTAAAGAACAAGAAGATTTTACTTTTAACAAGAAACTGTGGGTCCATATCATTATTTAATAATGACAAGATATTTACAATGATTCTAGCTAATAGACTGAAAATAATTTTGCAAGAATTTATTCATGAGGATCAATGTGGCTTTTTACCAAAAGACAGTTAAAGGACATCAGAAACGTGTTGGACATTTTGGAATAATTGAAGGAACATAATGAAAAACAAGCCTGATTGATTTTCTTAGATGTTGGGAAAGCCTTTGACAATTTGATCTAGGATTTCTTCTTCAAGGTTTTGGAAGATATGAATTTTAACGAGAAGTTTATAAAATTGATAAGATCAATTTACACTTCACAGAAAGCACAAATAATTGGTCATGGAAATCTATCAAAACTCTACCTGTGAGTTACAAAAAAGAACAAGACATGGATGCCCATTATCTCCTCTCTTTTTTATTTTGGTTCTTGAAATACTGAATAGAGATAGATAAGAGGATTGAAGAAATAAAGATTTAAAAAGGAATATACAAGTTAAAGGCTTTTGCAGATAACTTGGTGTTGGCTCTGGAAGATCCTTTAAAAGGAATTGAAATATTAATGGACAAATTAAAAGAACTTGGCGTATTAGCAGGTTTCAGGATTAATAACAGAAGGCAAAGATGTTAAAAATATGAAACTAGAAGATCAAACAGAATTGATGAATGAAATGGGTCTTAAGATTGAGAAGAAGGTAAAATATCTGAGTATCACTATGACAAATATGAATGCTGTGTTATTTAAAAAAACTATGTTAAGACATGGAGTGAAGTTAAAAAAGACATGTTAAGGTAGGAGAAACTACAACTGTCATTACTGAGGAGAATTTGTGATAATAATTAATATCTTGTCTGGAATGATGATTTTGTTTCAGACAATACCTGTTGTTACAAGGGACACACCATTTAAACAGTGGCAGAAGGACATATTAGTCTGATTATTCAACATTTCAGTTCACAGACTGTATTATGTCAGAAGGTAATTCTGATTTTATAATAGAATGTGACACAAAAATGTATCCTCTGCTGCTTAGCCTTAGGCAAGAACTAACTCACTATATTTATTCAATCAAGTAACAATGATTTTTAAAATCCTGGCTTAATACCAAAATGTAACAATTCCTCACGGTTTCAGTAAGGGTTCATGAATACACTTTTAACACTGAATTATTGGGGAAAGAAAAGTCCTTTCTATCCAGCAACCTAGTACCATCCTGCATATCCCTTGGTAGTGGGGACCCTTCAAAGCATTTGTGAGGCATATTAAAGGGCAAAGAACAGTTCAACTGGATATCTTATGTAAGTCTTCCTTCATAATTGATTTTCTTCACCACCGTATCAACAGTGAATACCCAGTTTTGAAAATGGTGAGCAGAACCTTTCATAGCAACGTAAATCAAAGATAAGAGATTATCAAGTGTAATAAAGAAGACAAAGATTGAAACAGAAAATTATTAGGAAGCCCATAAATTCTCAACCATCTCTTCCTCATGGCAAGTATGACTCACAAATATGAAGCTGAACAACTCATTACTGATTTCAGACAGCAGGGCTTATATCTGTAATCTTACAACTGCTTTTCTAAAAGAATAAATGGCATTAGGAGATCTGTACTATCTATTATTGTGAGGGCCAACACAGATCTTTTTAAATGGAAATAAAGTTATAGGTGCTAAAGTTATCAGTGGCGGTTGGTGAAGATCAGAGCCAACTTCTAGCTTTCAGAGCCGTTTCACAGGAAACGACGAGAAAGCCACCACCTTCATGTCAAACCTATAAGAAATTGATGAGCTTCTGTTTGTCCACGTGACAAACAGGATGCAAGGTAAGACAGATCTTCTAATTCAGGAGGCTCTTAAAATGTTTGTGGTACTTGTTTGCAAACTCTACTTGTGTGCATAACTACTACCGTGTTTCCCCTATAATAAGACATGTCCTGATAATAAGCCCAACAGGGCTTTTCAGGGCATGCATTGAAATAAGCCCCCCTCAAAATAAGCCCCCTTCCCCAACTACGTACACGCATCCCCCAAATTGTGCCCGAACATCTTACCAGAGTCTGGCAGCTCGCCACTTCTCTTTCTTGGCCGGTCTTTGCAGGGAAACTCCTTGAAATGTAAAGAAAAACTTCTCGCGAGTGCGAGGAATTAACAACTTCTTGCACTCGCGAGAAGTTTTTCTTTACATTTCAAGGAGTTTCCCTGCAAAGACCGGCCGAGAAAGAGAAGCGGTGAAGCTGCCAGATGGTGGTAAGATGTTCGGGCACAATTTGGGGGTGGCAGGTGAGGCAGGGGATGGGGAGGGGCGGGCTGTGAGACGTGCATCTTACCAGCGTCTGGCTTCTCTCCGCCACTACTCTCTCTCAGCCGGTCTTTGCAGGGAAGCTCCAATGTAAAGAAAAACTTCTAAACAAGCTGC
>QLTV01003391.1:3247479-3314506 GCA_003457575.1 Thermophis baileyi
CCTGTTGGACAAAAACTTTATCAGGACCAATCCAAATGCCACCAAAGTGTGTGAAATTTTCCACATTATCATGCCCATCACACATGATGGGACACAGAAGGGAGCTGAGGTGGCGCAGTGGTTAGAGTGCAGCACTGCAGGCTACTTCAGCTGACTGCTAGCTGCAGTTCAGCGGTTCAAATCTCACCGGCTCAAGGTTGACTCAGCCTTCCATCCTTCCGAGGTGGGTAAAATGAGGACCAAGATTGTTGGGGGCTATAGGCTGACTCTGTGAACCGCTTAGAAAGGGCTGTAAAGCACTATGAAGCGGTATATAAGTCTAACTGCTATTGCTATTGCTAATAAAAAGGGTTATATAGCATTGTCTTATGCAAGTCTAAATTCTTTGCTTTGGTGCTGAAATTCTCAAAACATAGGACTGGTTTAGCAGATGCTATTGACACAGCTGCACTAAGAAAGAACAGATGTGAGCTAGGCATTCAAAGCAAGTAGTGGGAAAGATAGCAAACAAACCAACCAACACATACTGGAGCTGAAACTGCTTGACTTTGCGATGTTTCCATTGCCGATTTATCTTCCTACTCTATTTACTGAAAAGTAGACATTTCAAGTGAATTTAAATGTCATTTCAGCAGCAGTGGGGACAATGTCTCTGAGTGTAAAAGTCATGAAGTAGAGTGCCCCAGTAGATATGGAACTTTTCTTTTAAATGTCAGCCAGAGAACTGTCATCCTACTACTACAATATGCTCAGAAATGTTTACACTGTGGAACTCCGAATGGATGAGCTAGGCAAGCAGATCCCTGGCATTAACAGAAGCTTGTTCCATATGCCTTAAGAAACTATATGATCACTCAGTTCAGTCCAGTGTTCTGTTTTCCCCTATGCTCTCTCCCTTGAAAACTTTAAGAATATATACCAGGGGCATCCATAAAGGGCAAGTGATGACATGATAGATACTGTGGCTTATACCAGATACCTATGGTACACATACTATGGGAGTCTTTTTGCTTCTGACCTAATGTAATGTGTAATTCTAGTCCTTTGCTATAAGAGAAGAAAAAAGTTGGTATTTTGGAGAAAACTAAACCATTACCACATCAAGTCAACAAGTCTTGGATAATCAGACCACTGATTATTGCTTTAGAGTTTAGTTTTTGAATAAATCACAAGTAAGTAGAGTCCACAAACTAAGCTATAAACCTTGATTTACCAATGACAATATTTGAATTCAGACAAATCACATTTTGGCTTAACATTTTCAATGACTCCTTCACTAAGAGCTATGAATGAGTGAAGATGAAAAACCATCTTACATTCTTACTAAGTTAAGTAAATCAGGTGGGCTTAGAGAAATAGTTTTTTTTTTCTTTTTTTATTGTGAAATCTTTAGAAAATACCAGCATGAGACTGGGACTCTTAATAAGCATGAGACTCTTAATCTCAGGGTCATGGATAGCAGTCCTCCAAGGTCCCTTCCAACTCTGTTGTTCTATTCTGTTCAGTTGGGGGTGCTCCAACATTGGAGGCTTTTAAAAAGATACTGGGCAACCATTTGTCTGAAATGGTAGAGTCTCCTGCTTGAGCAGGGGGGTTGGGCTAGAAGAGCCCCAACGTCCCTTCCACCTTTGTTATTCTGTTCTATTGTTACCGCTATCACACCAGATGTATGCATCTTGCACATGCATTTAAAATAACTTAGAATGTATTCATATTTTCAGAAAGTTGGGAGAAAGGAAGCCTGCATTCCTATACAGAGTTAAATACTCAACCCATCTGATTTCAATGCTCCTGTCACTACTGTATCAGAATGGACCACTGTAATGAACTTTATATGGGACTGCCTTTGAAAACTGCTGAGAAACAGCAATTGGTGCAGAATGTAACAGTTCACATGCTGACAAGTAATAGTCACTACAAGCATATAACAGCAATTTTATGGGTGCTAAATTGATTTATATCTGATAAACTGAAAGGGTGCTGGTTTTAAAGCCTTACATGGCCTGACTTGAAAATATCTTCAGACTGCCTCTTTCAGATAGAACCAATACACTCAATCAGATGAGGATGATCAGGGTTGCCTCAACTTACAGGCTGAAATGAAACAGTTGAGGGTCTAGAGGCAGCGTTTTTCCATGGTGGTCCCCACCTTATAACAGAGCTTCCTTTTCAGTGGTTGGGAGGTACCCATTCTTAAATCTTTATTTATTAAATTCATATAATGATTATTTTCTCCAGGAAGGGCTTGAAGATGTTCTGCAGGGCATTTGAAGTATAACAATATTAACTATAATTGTGGGCCAGAAACATGGTTTTTATCCTCTAATATATTAAACTGTTCTGATATTTTTGGTACATTATTATTGTTTGTTTAAACCACAGAGTGTTTATCTGAAATTTATGGAATAAATGTAATAAATAAATAATGCATTTACTCAGGACTATCTAACTTTCCTAAAGATCAGGCTACAAGTAAGCTAATGTGTACTTAGACTAAAAAATAACTGTGTGGTCTGGCAAAACTGTTTCTGCAAAAAGCAGGAAAGACACTACTCCCCCCCCCAAAAAAAGAGTAAAGCATAGAGCCAGACCTAATCTCAAGATGTATACCAAAAGTGAGTAATTTAAAGATGTAATTTAATGCATTTAAGATCAGAAAAGCTAAACTACTACAAAGCTTTCCTTTTCTTTTTGCGAAATGACCATCCAAGAATAAAGTGAAATTCTGTGAATACAGAACTCTATAATACTGGCAAGGTGCTTAAATAAATAAATAAGGCACTTAAAAGGAATAGGTAACACCAAGTAAGACAAGTGTCTTCCCCCTACAGTGGCTCTCAATACCAATGTTGTGGTTTGAGAATTATTCTTGCCATCATCTGAAATTCTTACATCGTTTGTTTTCCATAAAGAGCCAAGAAAATACATATAAAACATTTATGTTGTCAGCTCCATAAGCGATTTTTAAAGAGACATTGATCTTAACACTAGCAGAATGACTCCTCTTTTTGACTCAGCCATATTCCCAGTTACAATTTAAAATCATACAAACTAGTCTGTATGTAGCAAAAGAACATTTATAATGCTGGGTTTAAAGGGAAACATCTAATTCTAGTTGCAAATATTATTTGTATCAAGAGCCAGAAAAATATATTTAACTTCAAAAATACACTCCAAAGAACACAGGAGCCTCAGAATTCATTCTAAGATGCATTAAAAAAAAAAGATGTAGCTTGCTATTTTACCCACCATCATTCATTCTGGTACTCTAATGCTTTTGTGACTAAATCAAATCTCATTAACACAAGAGTTTTGAATCAAGTTAACTAACAATAGATAACTTTGTCATTTTTTACTGTGAACACACTGGCCCACCTTAAAAATAAAACTATGCCATTCATGTTATGTTAGCCCCCACCCCCCAATTATTTTCTCATAAAAAGTTCTTATGAGGAAGTTCTGAATCTGTGCAAAACAAACCTGCATTTGGCTGGCAGAGTTTACTTATTTTTGACTTTGATCTAATGGTGCTCAGACATAACAGATTTTGGAAACTCTGGAAATGGCAGTGTTTGGGGAGATAGAGAGGTCTGTGATAAACTGTAACTGTTAAAATCCAACTGTTAAAAAGTTTTTCTTTTCATTGACGTGAACAAAACGTTTTAAGTTTACCTTATTTTAGGAAACCGCACCAATCATTAAGCTACATCAAAACAAGTAATGATGCAACTGCGGCACCAAAGATACCCAAAACCAACACATTTTCTTTTTCAAGGTGAGAACCTTGAAAATATTGAACTAAGAAAACTACGCTTCAAAGACCAAGTATGCATTTAAACTTAATATGTGTGCATTGGGGACAGTCCAGGACGTTCCCTTGATTACCTCAATAAACAAAAGTTTAAGAAGTGTGAGGAAAACTGACACGCGCCATGCTTTCCTGGATTTACCCAAAATCCGAGAACTTCATACCAGCATTCTTTGGAAAAGAACAACTTACTGGTTTAGTTTGTGGATACGAGGAGGAACTAACTTATAACTTCAACTGAGGGGGAAAATAAGGCTCTAAAAAGGCAGGCGGGCGGGGGCGGGGAAACCCGTAACAAACAGTTGGCGATTGAAGTAGCAGCAACGACTCGAAAGTGAGACTTATCTCTCCATTTCCTTACTCTCCCCGTCACCCCCTCGCCTTTTCTCTTTCTCTCCAGCCACGCGCAAAAGGGGAGAAGGGCCACGAGGCTGCCAGGCGTGTCTGGTGCAGCCTCAAGCCACGCGGGACCGCGGGTGGCAGCGGGAATGTGCCCGAAGGGGAAGGGACCACCACCGAGCGGCAGACTTCCAGGCCGGGCGCTCTCCTCCTCTTTCTCCCCGGTGCCCGGGGTTTAGGGAGGGTGGGGAGAGCCAAGTGCCAGTCACCCTTCTTCGTGCCTCTCCTTCCTCATCCCTCCGCCCTCTTTCCCATGTGCCCGGCATGAAGCCTCCTTCCGCCGAGGAGGAGGGGGGGGGGAAGAGAAGGGCCAAAAGGAAATGCCGCCGCTGAGAGAGATGGAGAGGAGTGGAGGGGGGGGAGGGGGGGGGGGGGGGGGGGGGGAGACGCGCGAAAGGAAAGCCTGCTGCGCTGCTGTTGCAGACGAAGCCCGGGGAGGGGGGGGTCGAGGGGGGGAGGCAGGTCTGCCCTTGCCACCGGCTCCCGCCTCTTCTCCCACGCACAAAGCTCCCGGAGGAAGGTGGCAGGCCAGGGAAGGCACCGCGCGCTTCGCTGCGAGGCTGGCTTCCCCCCGCCCGCCTTCTCCCCTCTCATCTTGCCGTCCCTTCCGCCGGCGCGGCACTGACCTTGGTTTCTCCATTGCACAGAGCCATAGAGCCGGCCGGAGACAAACACCCAGACTGGGGTGGGGGGGACGGACGAGAAGGACGAGCGAGCTCTCCGCGCCCCTCCGCCTGAGCCGAACCCAGCAGGGCGACAGTCGAAGCTGCCGCGGACGAGCCGCTAACGCCGCTGCTGTTCTGTCTCCGCCGCCGAGATGAGCTAATCCCGCCGCCCGCCCCGAGAAGACGCGCCTCCCGCGAGGAGGAGCCGGGTCCCCGCGACCCGCCTTCTTCGGGGCCGACCGGGCGTGCGAGAGAGAGTGAGAGAGTACGGCTGGCGGCCGCGCGCGGAGCCCGCCTACTGACGACCGACCAAGGCGCCACAGAGGAGGAGGAGGGAAATGAATACATAAAACGCTGCTTCCTGGAAGTCTTTCAGCGGGAAAGGCGAAAGGAGGAGGAGCAGAATAAACATTTTGTTTTGTTCCTTCAAGGGGGATCCTGGAAGAAGCAGCCGCGGGGTGAAGAAACAACACCCAGCGCTCTCCTTAACTCCCTGCCTATCCCGTTTCCAAAAGGCGCCTAAAACCGGCCTGAAAAATAACGAGTACCCGTGATTGGAACTGTCAAGAGACTGGGACATGCAACAAGAAACCTTGCATCTTTCCAGTAGCTGCAATATTCTGCACTCAGTTGAATAACGAGGTACTTTTTAGTAACCATGAGGAGAAGTGGGAAAGAGGAATGCCTGTGAAAATTTAATTCCCCAACTTCTCACGTCTCTCTTTTTGCCAGGGTCAGACTCAGATGTTTTATCTCTCCAATTCAATTATTTTGTTTTCTTAAGGTAGAAGTTTCCCTAAGTACAGTGGAAGCTGCTCATAGTATAGAAACTAATGCAAAAGAAACTGTTCTGAGTTTAAACTCCTAACTTTCTTCTGATTTATGGAAATCATCTCAAAAATTCTTATTACGGTTTTTTCCCTTCAGCTAAGCAGTAGAATAGACCAAAAGTGGGACTTAGCTATGGTATTGGTCAATGTCACCTAACTGGTTAATTGATCAGAAAACTAATCAAATCTCTTCTGAAATTTATGACTAAGCCATGGAACTTTGCAGGCCAGACCTGATTTCTACTACTTGCTATTTTAAAAGCAGGAAGCAGAACTAGTATGTAAATTATTAAATATATAGAAAACAGTATTTAATCATAAAAGTATTTAAAATTTTTCACGTCAAAATTTCCATCCCACTCATGTAATACCATCACATACATTTATTTAATAAAATAAATAAAATTTATTTCCTACCCATCTCGCTGCAAGGTTCACTTCACTGTGACCTGCTCCCAAACACCACAAAATAAATAAAATGGGATGGCTGCATCAAAACAAAATAGAAAGATCTTCCCCCACTGCTGAACCCAAGGGCCTTTATCTATTCTTGAGTTGCCAGCATAATTTATTTGTCCCCCATTATCTTTCCAGTTTTTCCAGTCTTTGGACTTCCCTTCCCTTCCCTTCAGTGGAAGAGCAGAGGATGTTATGGGCTTTATTAACTAGGTAAATGCTGTCAGCTAAAGAGGGAATAGTTTGATACCAAAATGTCTTAAACTTTGGTCACTCGAGCTGGGGATGAGATGACATGGCAGAAGATGCTGATAGAATATGGGCATATTTATCTTGAAATAGATGTAAGCAATGGCATATCCTAAGGTAACCTTTCCCATACCTGTGCCCTCCAAGGGGGCAGTGGTCAACCAGAGGCAAATGACAACAGCAATAGTGCACTTCAAGCTTCACTCCTTTTATAGAAGTGTTGTGACATCACATACATCTACAAAAAGAGCAGGACTTGTGGTACAGTGGCATTACTCTGCTTTTACCTTGGACAAAAGTTTTGGATCCTATAAATGCCTCTACATGAGTTTCAAGAAGTAATCCCTAGTCCAGGGGTGTCAAACGTGCTGGCTCCGCCCCCGCCCAGTTTAGCGAAGGGGGAAAAAGACCTGATACGTCACGTGATGCCGCTGTGACAATACGAGTTTGACACCACTGCCCTAGTCAATCTGATAAACAGAACTTCAAGTTATTTGAAGTCAACATTGTTACGATCATCAATGGGAAACATGAAAATTGGGACCTCACCCAATGAATTCAATATTCAGTATCCCAGACTGCATTTCACCTCCTTGGTTAAACAACATTCTCTTATCTTATAAAAATACATTACCTTAGATGCTATCCATTTAAATAAGAAAAAAGAAACCATATTTTCAGTACTAGCGTAAGGGCAATCTGGTCCTCTCTCTGATGATGTGCCTTAGAATCAACAGCTTGACTGGCTTTCAAAGGTAAAGTGGCAAAGATCTAATGTGGCATAATGGATTGTACCACTTCAGAATCAAGGGGGTGGTGGTAGGAAAGATGCTGGTTGAAAGGTTCTGTTCTGAGGAAGAAAAACAGCAAAAATAATTATTCATAAGTCTAAAAGCAGTATTGTATAGGAAGGAGTGATGAATGAACTTCACAGAAATGCTAAATTTTTATTAGTAGAGATGGACGTGGCACCAAACTAATAATTCAGGATTCCTTTCACATAGATTACCAGGCTGAAATGAGTTTAGCTAGTTTATGGTATCAGTACAGTATATAGAAGATAGTATAATTCCATGGCATTGCTGGTTGTTTTTTTTTAAAGTTGGTGGATACTCAGGTATTCTTACGGGGGTGCTAGCAAACTTTTCTTAATACATCATGGAGTGTCACTAACAGCTCTCCTGATTACCCTATGCTTTACATCAAATTGCCATGTTCATCAAAAGTAACATGGGTATTTATACACTACTCCTGATGTCCGCCTGCAGATTTAAGGGACAACTTCCTACTGCCCCAATATGGTCCCAGTCTGCCAGCCAAATATGGGAAGTGATTTTCAAACTACTGTAGATATGATCATTTTGGTAGGTAAACAGGAGAATATGTTCTCCAGTAGGGAACAATCTTCACATGCAACAGGTCGGTGTGGCAAGGTTCAACGTAGTGTGCAAATAGAGCCAAACTGTATTTGCATCATTATCGCTTCTTTCACAATTCTCTGCATGTTCAGTCTGAGAGTTGATTTTTGTGGCTATTGATCCCCATTTTCAACTTCCACGTTTTGCTGAAGGAACAATAGATTTTATATGTTCACCAATACTGGAATATCTGAACCTGAGATGAAGATCTAACAAGATTTCCAATAACATGTCTGTATAGGTGTAGTAGCATGTGCCTAAAGCCTATGACTTCCTTTAGCTGAACGCAAAAAAAAAAAAAAGATAAAAATTTTTACTTGATAGGAAGGATGAAGCTAGAATAAACTTAGAAGTAAAAAATCAGACAATCAATGGAATATTGCTCCCACTTTCTGAATGCATGTTTGTTAAAGTGATGATAAACATATTATGATGTGGCAGAACCATGAGGTGGTTCATTTAAGTAAAACACAGTTCACTGGTTCCATGTGCCATGCAAATACAATCAGGGAAAGTATCAGATGGGAAGCACACTTTCCTTTTTTCTCCCTAGCAGCTGTCCTTAGAAAAAGCTGTTTTTCCTATTTGGGAATCAAATTGGAAGCAACATTGGAATTTAAGAATCGGCAGCCCCAGAAGACATTCACAACTATCTCTCCTCTTCCTTGTCACAATAGACCGTGACTGGAGATCACTTATAGGTAATTGTGTAAGTGTCTTTTGCAATATTCACTTGTAAGATAGGAATATATCTGTATAGTTGTATTTTCGGCTGAGGTAAAACCATTCAAAAGTACATAAAAATAATTCAATAGTTTTGACTTCAGTAGGTTTGATGTTTAACAAATTTGATTCAGTTTTGATTAACTTGGCAAGTTAACAAGGGTGAAATTCAAGGCTGTGTGATTGTTTCTATGAGTAATTCTACTTTTTCAAAATTCACTGAGCTTAGTAAAAGAAAACAGATGTTTCCAGCTGCAGTCACCCAAGTTACAATTTGCTATAAGGGATGAATTCCATGTTCTGGAAAAAGCCCTTCCTGCCCCAGAATATTCTCAGGGTCGCACATGCCTTATTCAACTTGTTTCTAGATCTAGACTAGAGTATCATTCAGAAAAGTTGTAACTCAGTCTTCATTGACAAGGTTTTTCCTCTGTTATTATTAAGAACTCTGTACAGTTCTACATTCTCTAGCAGACATAGACATTAGATAATTACATTTAAGAAGGCATACATGCAAACAATTCTTCCCTCTATATCAGGGCTGTCAAACTCCCGGTGTCAACCCTGAAGCTGGCTGAACTGTGGCCATTTTCTTTTTTGTAGTTTCTACGGAGGTTTCTTTTTTCACTGCTTCAGGGCTGACACTGCCTGGAGCGAAGGGGCCAGGGAGGGGGGTGTAGAGATTAGCTGGGGTGTTGTAACCTAAATAAAATTCTTTCCCCTGGGAATCAAGGACGTTGGTGCAGGTGTCCAAAGGGTGGAGACTGAGGTCACCTAGCAACTGGGCTATATGCTGATTAGACCATGTGACTGAGACTCTGGGGGAAAGTGATAAAGTTTTACTTTTAATTGGGGGGAAAACCGGCGCCAACTTAGAGCCGGTTTTCCACCAGGAATATGCCAATTTGATATGTCCTAATAAAAATGTTCTTTAAGGAACTTGCCTGCCTCGGAGTTCTTATTGAATGGGATGTATTACTTGGAACCCTGACACCTGGCCCGCGGGCCGGATGCGTCACGTGCTGTCCATGCCCACACCCGGTTTAGCGAAGGGGAAAAAAGTCCCGATACATCACATGACGCCGCCATGACGACGTGAGTTTGACACCCCTGCTCTATAATATGTCCTCAGATTTAACTCCTGGGCCTTTTCCTACACCTTTTTTTTTTCTTCAATGGCCATGTTGCTGCTGGATTTGTTTTTCATTACTTCATAGCCAAACCCGATTTATGCTTTGGTGTGACTATGTTTTTTCCTACTTTACTATTATTCTGCCTCATTCTCAAATAAGTCCTGGGAGTTTATAGCGATATCATATAATAACAACTATAAATACATTGTTATTATTATTACAGGTTCCCTAAAATAACAAATGATCTCAAATATTAAAGATCTCTTAAACAACACTGTTTTCACTGCCTTCTTAAATGTGGGGAGAGAGAAGATTATGGGATCTCTCTAGGAAAACTTTTTCAAAGGGCCATAACCAAGAAACACTTTGTTGTTCTCCCACTCATCCAAAGGCTCACAGAGATGACACTCAGCATCTCCACATGGAATGTATAGCTCAGAAAGGTACTGTCTACTTGAAGCAGAGAGTCATGCATATATAGTATTTGGGCACCAAACCATGTATGGCTTTAGAGACCAAAACCATTTCAAATTACTCTTGGAAGCCAGAAACTATGGTATTGTACACCTAGAGTGACCTTTACCAGAAGTGAGTGGGCTGCTGCATTTTGTACCATGTGCTGTGGTTGCTGGAGGCTGTAGGGGTCTGAATGGGCAACAACAGGCTTTAGCTGAACCCAGGCAAGATGGACTGGCTATGGTTGCAAGGGACCTCAAGATCCAGTTGTTTATCATTGTTAAAGCTGGATGGGGTTGCATTATCCCAGACAGATCCCGTGTCAACTTGATGGTTCTCCTGAACTCACAACTTTTGCTCAAAGAGCAGGTGGCAGTTGTAACTAGGAGGGCCTTTGTGCAACTTTGTGCTGTGCACCTTACCTGGATCATGAGTAGAGGTGGGATTCAGCTGGTTTGGACCGGTTCAAGCAAACCGGTAGTGAAAATTTTGAGCAGTTCGGAGAACCAGCAAATCCCACCACTGGCTGGCCCCGCCCCTGCCCCGCCCGCCTGCCTGCCGCTTGCCCCATCCGCCCACTCACCGCTCGCCCTGCCTGCCCGCTCGCGCCTGCTCACCCCGCCCCGCCCAGTCACTCCTCATCTCGCCTCCCCGGCATAGTTGTTGCTTGTTTGGCTCCTCACTTGCATTGACCACACAGTCTCTGCGGGCCAGTCAGCTTGCCTGCCTTCCCACATGGTGCCCACGGCCCAGCCGGTTCCCTTGCCTGCTTTCCTGGCTCCCCAGCCGTCGCAGCTCGCCTAGGCCCTCTCCGGTTGCCTCACCGGCTCACCCGCTTTCCTGGCTCCCCAGCCGTCGCAGCTCGCCTAGGCTCTAGCCTAGACCACGTGGCACCCACGGCCCAGCTGCTCTCCGGCTTCCTCACTCCCAACCTAAGCCTTCGCCACTCCCTAGTTCGGTAAGTTTCTGTTTTACTTACATCTCACCCCGGGGGCCGTTGAATGCATTCCCCCCAGGAAATCTACGCTCACTGCCCACGCTCGCCTAGAGAACCCTGCCCTGGCCTCAAACTACACCCTCCCCCAGGGCTGAAGCAATTTACCCGGCCTGCGGCCTGCCGTGCTCGGTCGAAGGGCCGTGGGGGTGGCAGCGTGGGCAGGGAGGAAGTGGGGGAGGGGCGGCACGGGCGCAGGTGGGCTGAAGCAGTTTGGGTATGGTTCTTACCTTACTGTCCCATCTATAAAGTGCTGCAGCGGAGAGAAGCAGCCGGGTCGGGCCATTGTCTCGGGAGAACATGTGGAGCATCTCCCTGAGTGCCCGAGGCTCACTGTGCTGTGAAAGACGCTCTCCCAGCAAGAGCAGCAGTGGAGAGAAGCAGCCACTGACCCGGAGAGCACATGGAGCCGCTCCATGTGTTCTCCAGGTCAGCAGCTGTTTTCTCTCCACCGCTGCTCTTGCTGGGAAAGCGTCTTGTGCAGCACAGCAAAATTTAGCAACCGTGAGTTGCCACTGTGGGTCCTGTAAGTCCCATCCGGAAAGTGCTGTGGCAGAGAGAAACAGCATTCAACCTGGCTGCTTCTCTCTGCCGCAGCGCTTTCCGGATGGGACTTAGAGGAAAGAAGCGGCTCATGGCTGCTAAATTTCACTGTGCTGCACCAGATGCTCTCCCAGCAAGAGCAGCAGTGGAGAGAAACAGCCACTGACCCGAAGAGCACATGGAGCATCTCCCCGAGCGTCCAAGGCATGCCCAGCACCAACAAGGGCCGCAAGAAGCGGCCACGAGATCAAGCAACATCTTGATGGGTGGGAGGCCTGAGAGAAAATTCCTCCCCGAGGGCCGCCCGCCCGGAGCGCTGCTGCCACCGCTCTAAAGCTCTCCTTCTGCTGCCGCCGCCGCCGCCATTCTGGAGCTCTCCTTCCACCGTCGCTGCCACCACCACCATCACTCTGGAGCTGGCCTTCAGAATGGATCAGTAAGTTCTTGCTTTGCTCCCCAGGAAGGGCTCCGTCATGGAGGGCTGTGTGCCCAGACCAGGCGCTTTCTCTCGGGCCTCCTGCCACACATGGGGCAGTGGGAGGAGGAAGTGTGTGGTGGGGAAGGCTGCCTGCAGTTCTTGGAGCCAAAGCCGGGATGTCTGCAAACTTGCATATGTATGAGGTCTTGAGCAGAAGGTTGAACTATAAGACCTCCAAGGTACCTTCTGATTCTAAAGTCTCCAAAACAAGGGAATTTGCTTAAATTGAGTGTGTGTGGTTGTGTGTGTGTGGGAGAGAGAGAAAGAGAGAGAGGGAGGGAGAGAGAGAGAGAGGGAGAGAGAAGAGAGAGAGAGAGAGAGTTGTGGCTTCTTGGGGGTGCATTTTGGAGAAGTATCAAGAGAAATGCTAAAAGGGCAATCAGCTTGGGATTAAATGAAATTGGGTCTTCAGGGTAAGGAGAGATGAAGAACTTTCAATTGCAGGTTTCTAAAAATCTTATTAAAATGAATGTCTAGAGGCAGCTCTTTAACTCATTAGTCCAGAGGGAGCAAAAGAGATAGGGCCCCAATGAGGGTCTTAGCTATTTAGCTCAGGAATAATGGAATAACAGAGTAGAAAGGGACTTTGGAGGTCTTCTAGTGCAACCCCCTGCTTAAGCAGGAGACCCTATATACAGTTGCAATGATTGAGTACCCAGAACGTCTGGAGACAATTGTTCTGTCAGGAAGTTTCTCCTTAGTTTTAGGTTGCTTCTCTCTTTGTTCAGTTTCCATTTATTGCTTCTTGTTTTGCCTTCTGCTTCTTTGGAAAATATATTGCCCCCCCCTCTTTGTGGCAGCCCCTCAAAAGCCTGTTTTGTGACCTGCCTGTCACACTCTTGGGCAAATCATGTGAGCCATTTCCTCCTTTCAGTGGTCCATGAAAGTACATCTATAGTATGTAGATGCAGATAATAAAGTCGAAAAAAGGTGAACAACATTTTTACAGAACTATAGATACGTTGAAGCCGGGCGTGACAAGGAGTGGCTGGGAGGGGCGGGGCTGGGTGAGGCACCCCTTGATGTGAGTGATGTTGAGTTTGCCACGCCCACCCAGTTACATGATCACCAAGCCACACCCACCAAGCCACGCCCACAGAACCAGTAGTAAAAATTATTTAATCCCACCACTGATCATGAGGCCCTGTGCATGGTCACTCATGCCCTTGGCTGGATTACTGCAACACACTGTACATGGGGAAGAATACTCTTGAGTATTCAGAAGCTATAGCTGGTGCAGAATGTAGTGGTGCACAGAGACCTTGGAGCCTAGGGCTGAACATATATTTATTTATTTATTATTTAAATTTCTATGCCGTCCAACTCCCGAGGGACTCATATAACACATGTGCAAGCTGCACTGAATACCAATTTGCTTCCAGATCCAATTCAAGATGTTGGTTATTACCTTTAAAGCCTTTAAAGGCATGGATCCAGGATATCTGAGGAGCTGTTGTCTCCCCAATAGCCTGCCCAATTTTTGTTAGTGGAAGAGACCTGCTATGGATCCCGTCTGCTAAGGCAGCGGTCACCAACTGGTGGTCCATGGACCACTGGTGGTCCGCGAGAAAATTTTGGTGGTCCGCAGCATTGGCGGCCAGGATCGGGTCAGAACTGCCGCTGCCGCCGGCCGAAATCAGCAGGCCAGACTTGATGAGCCGGATGCGCTGCGGACGCACCGCCACTGCCTGGGAAGAGAAAAGCGCACTGGAGCCCAAACACTCCTCGCCGGCTTCAGAATCCAGGGATCCTGCAGGCATCCCGGCCACGGGTTCCTGGGGTCCTGAGGGAGGCACTCACTGCTGGAGGTAGTTGATGGGTAAGAAGACCTCATTCCCATCCCGTTCGTCTTTTAGTTCTGGTCTCAGAATTTTAAAATAGTTTTTAAAATCTTAATCTGTGTAGTGTTAATGTTTTAATATTCTAATTATTTTTGTACTTGGTTTATAACCTGCAAGCCATCCAGAGTCACCTTACAGGGGAGATGGGTGGCATAAAATAATAAAAAGGAAAAAGTGGGAGGGATGGAGGGAGGGCAGTCATTTGACTGCAGGGTGCTGCAAAAGGCCATAAATGTGGTCCGATTGCCTAGTGGCTAAAATGCAATGATGTGACCCAGTGGGGAGCAGTTGTCAGAACTTTGAATCCAGGTCATAAAAAGCCCTGGAATGGTCCATTATAACTTTGAGCGGTTGTTAAGCAGCCGGTTGTAAGTTGAGGATTACTGGTACAGAATCAAGCAGCTTCTTCAGAGACAATTCTAAGGCCAGAATGCAAAGAAGAGAGGGTGACCTGTGCTTACCCAAGACTTGCATGTTTGTGAATGCAATATGGGCAGACTAGTAAGATTTGGGTTGTTTGTTGTCTCTTCTTCCCCATTGTTTTCCTTTCTTTAGCATATTGTCAAATGCTACTAAATGGAGGCTGTTCTTTGTGATGGGAATTTTGCTCACCTGTCACTCTGTCTGCCCACTCTACATTACTAGCTGCTTGTGGGAAACCTCCAATGTAGCAATTGAACATAATTCATTTTTTTTAAATTGGGAGCAAACCTGTAGCTCACTGGTGAAACCAACTTTGCATATATGAAGTTGCTGAATCTTGCCTCTGCTTTTGAAGGACATCATATATCTGTCTAGGACAGGGGTCTCCAACCTTGGCAACTTTAAGACTTGTGGACTTCAACTCCCAGAATTCCTCAGCCAGCAAAGCTGGCTGAGGAATTCTGGGAGTTGAAGTCCACAAGTCTTAAAGTTGCCAAGGTTGGAGACCCCTGGTCTAGGACATTAGAGAGTCTTTATCAGTAAGAATGTAGGACTTGGCTGATACGTTACACTAAGCCAGGGGTGGGTTCCTCCCGGTTCGTACTGGGTCGCCCGAACCGGTAGCGAGGCGCTGGTGACGTCATGATGGCGTCGTGGACCCGCCTTGGTCGGTGCCGGTCCGTGGGCGCCGCCATTTTTTTCCGGGAATTTTTGGCGGCTTTTTTTCGTTTTGGGCTGTTTGTGCTCCGCTGCTGCTTTGGAAAGGGCCCTCCCACCCGTCCCCGGGTGAAGGCTGTCCTTTATTCTTCGCCCGAAGCACAGCTGATCAGCTCCTCAGCTGTGTTTCGGGCAGATTATAGTGACTGAGCATGCGCGGACACAGAATTGCACCGGGGGAGCGCGCGCGCGCGTAACCCTAAGCCACGCCCACAGAGTGGTAGCGGAAATGTTCGGAACCCACCCCTGCACTAAGCTATAATGCATATATTTGTGTTTGCTCCATAGGCTGTGTCAATCTATTTACAGTGATATGTACACCAGTTTGTATAGGTGGATATAGATATTACAGAATTACAATTCCCAGAAGCTCCAACCAGAGTACTCAATAGTAAGGATGGCAAGGAACTATAGTTCAGGCATATCTGAAGGGCTTCATATTATACACTTATGGCTAGTGTATTGTGGGAATTCAGCTGCTTGGAGTTTCTTCAGTAACCGTAGCTAAATTAACCAGTTCTGAGTTATCTGAGCCATTTTAAGACATGTTACAAGAGGAAAGAAGAGGTTTGATAACCTTCATGATTAATTACAGCATGAGGTTAAGAAGGAAAGTTCTTCAAAGGAGATAAATTTTAACAAGGTATCGTTCACATTTTTCAAAAATGGACAGGTCTTATTTCTTTTCTTTGAATTAGAGAGTCTTGTCAAATCTTTCCTGCATGCAGAAACATAGAGCTGGAGGGGAAGGCCAGCTGTGCAGCACAGCAGTCTTTAATGTGCCCCATGGTTGTGCTTTTTTGTGCTACCAGATAGGGAAAAAGGTGGGGGGAGGGGGGAAGAGAAAAGAGGGAACTTGGAAATCAGCAAAAGAAAAATGAGATGAGAACAATAAAATAACTGCTTTATAGTTTTTAAATTATAGTTTCTAATTTCAAAATCTTATTTCAAATTTATCTGAACTCTTAATACCTTTCTAACTTTCTAAAATTTGAACTTTGACCATATATAGTAACTGAATTCCTAGCTTGTTAGAAAAGACTCTTGTTTTTTCTGGTTGCTTGCTTCTAAAGTATCTTGAGTCAAGCTTTCCTATGAAAGTGTCTTGTTCAAGAAAGAGGATTATTGCAAAGGAGCAAAGGACAATTACTTGATACTTGGAAATCAGCAATTTTATATTATAGTTAAGAATTCTTGGAGGAATGCCATCAGGACTTCCTCCGGTGGAGAGACCATGTAATCTGTCAAAGATTCCAAGAATATCTCCTGAGGTCAACACAGATATCAATCCTTTATCTTTTATGGTAAATACAGATGCCAATATTTCATTCAGTTTATCTGCAATCTCCAGATCTTTGTTGAGTATTCTTTCCACTCTTCCACTCTTGATGGCCCAATTTCTACCTTGCCTGTTTTTCTTCATTAAATATATTGAAGGAAGTAACTGTTTTCCTTCATTATTTTTTTTTGCAATAGTCTCTTCAGACACGTTTTCTGCATTCCACATTATCATGCTCTTCTTTGTGCCCCATTTTGCTCTCTTTGTTAGAATTGGCATACAGTTCCTTCCATTTCTCTTTAACTTTTACAGTTTCTTAAACACTGCCAGAAAAACATGCTGGTTTCTTTCCAGACTTGGTTAACATTGTTTTTACTCCATGGAATACCATCCATCAGTTATCAATCATCAATCCCAAGAATCAAACTGGCAAAATTTTCATTGTATAACAGATGTTGTTTTAACACAGAACTGCCCAAAATTGAGAATTTTAAGCACTACAATATTAAAACTACACCCAGATTTAACTAATAACCCTTAGCAATCAGCCAGAGGGAAACTAATTTATGAATAATGACTTCTTGAGCAGGCACTTTAATTTGTGGAAATTTTCTTTGCAGGAAAGTTGTCTCATTGGCTTTTGCCCACTCACTCCATTATAACACCAGGAGCTCAAAGCTGCAGAGTCTACGCACGCTGCCATCTTGGATGGAATAATCACAATCATAAACCACAACAATGCTAAAAGGATGAATAGTGCAATGTGACATCACAACTTAAATTTTAACCTTCAGTAATAGCATTGTAAGTTGTGGAGTTTTTTTCTGGTCCCCTTATGCCCCACACTCCCTATGGATGTCCACATGTCTTTGAGCTGTAATAGAAACATTCCCTGCATCATTTCACAAAGATTCTTAACTGACTGTTTCTATATCCCACCTACGTCTTATGTGAATCCAGTCTTTTTTGACATTGCTGTGGAGGTTTTTGCTTATGGGAAATTGATAAACATTATGTCTCTGTTATATCCAGATACCCCTGGTGACAAATATTGATTTTATGTTATATAAATTGCTATTGTGCACTTTAAAAAGGATGACTTCAGAGTATTGAGTAAAATAAACAATCACATAAGAATGCCTTGTTCAAAAAAAATCTATGCCTCCTTGAGATCATAGATTTTTTTAAGGTTATGCAGAATTTATATAGAACATCCAATAACAAAAAATAATAGAAAATAAAAAAAAACAAAAGGAAAATGTGCCTTCTAACATGGAGAAAATCTATCAGGATCTAATTATATTTGCAATCTCACTAGAGTGATCATGACTGGATAATATTTTGCTACTTCCTTTGAGGTTGATTGACAAAAATGTATTTTCTTCCATAGATCTGCTACAGTGTCATGCTGGAGGTGGCTGTTGGATTGATGGCAGACCCCCACCTCCCCTCTCCTTGCGTTCTGCTCTCTACCCGTCCATCTTTTTATCATATTGATGCATTCTCATTGTGTTTTTTCATTGTTTATTTTATTGTTTTTCTATTTTACTTCTCTTCTGTTTACACTCCTTTCATTTTCTTCCTTTTTAATATTGTAAGCTCCCTAGAGAAGCCCCATTTCGGGATAGGTGGCAAATAAATTTAGCAAATGAATAACAAATTTAACAAATTTATCAAGAAGTATCATATTAATTCAGAATAGACAGTGGACAGCTCAGCAGAACTTGTGATGTTGATTCAGTGACATCCTTCCTAGGTTGTCATGATATAGTTAAACTCATTTTACATACCATATGTCTGTGTGTCTTTGACTTCTGGTGACTGCTTGACCTAGTCTGGGGAATTTTCTTGGCAAGATTTTCAGAAGTGCTTTTCCATTACCCATTTTAAGATATTTATGTCTTGTCCTCAAATGCGTGGATCCAAGAGAAGCTGTATTATATGACATCTGAGGAAGAAATTCCAGCACATAACTCTTCCCTTCTCTAGCATAAAACAACTATATATTAAATAACTAGCATTTGACTGCCTAGTTATGATACAGAAAGCCAGCTTTCATACAGGAACCTCACTCTAATTATAGCACTGACCCCCAATTTCTTATACTATGTTGTTTCATTTTATACATGTAAATATTTTATCTTTAAAATATAAGCACCCTGGTATATAGCATTCATTTTATATATACCTTAGAATGGCAATTACATGTTTGACAAAACAGGGTTTTTTGAGTATATCTTTTAAATTTTCACTGTTATGGTATGTTTGTAATAATCTGTTCAGTATTTCCCTTCTCCTTGTATACCCATGTTTTATATATCTATGTATTATTTATATTTAGAAGACGGTCTCTTTGTTAGTGCTTGTGATCAAGGATTATTTAAAATATTCTTATAACTCACTGTTTTCAAACTTGGTTTAAGATGTGTGAAAGTCAACTACCAGAATTGCCCAGCAGCATGAAAAACAATAAAATCGATACCATTTCCCATATGTGAAAGAAATGTTTTTAGAAAACTACAATTCTGTCTGCCAAATTAGTGTTTTAATTCTCTCTGAGTCTCACTGAACTCAGGAAGACTTACCCCCAGTTACGTGGATAGGTATAAATTTGTTCTGACAGTTATTTAGCAATTGGCACTGGAGAATTCACTAGTCACAAAATTAATGTCTGATCCTTTTCTTTCATATTAATGTATTCTGGAAACAAAAGCCAAGCAAGTTAGCAAATGCAGCACTGTTTACTGAGAACCCAATATCCATACCTAACATGAAATATGGAAATTGTGTACAGTGGCTTATCTCAAAGCTTAATTCATCACTATATTGTTTCACTTCAGAAATTACATTTAATTTATATCAGAGCGGCCTTCTCTGAGAGGAATATTCTTGGATAGTTTAACTTAGAGGGAAGTCCTAATCCAAACACCTGATATGGCTCTTATTTAAATTAAATGATTAATCTGTTATCTGAGCTTTATCTTTCTTTACATAATAAACAGACTAGCTTCATATAAACTGCTAAGTCAAAGTGTGTTGTATTGTACTAACCCAGAAGACATGTATAACAAACATAAGCCCCTTACATTCAAAGATAAATTCTATTTATTCTGATAGTGCTAACTCCTGGAAAAATGCAAAATATATTGCACTTCCCTCCAAATAAGGCATGGCACATTTACCAGTAGTTAACAATCATGCTGTACTCAATTAACTCTGATTCGCTAAACTAGTGTGAAGCAACTCTAGCAACTTTAATATATGTAGATTTCAACTTCCAGAATTCCCCAGGTGGCATACTAGCTGGTGAAATCTGGGAGTTGAAGTCCACACTCTTAAAGTTGTGTTCATACAAAATACTACACTGAAGCATGATACTCTACTTTGTGGTTTAACATATTGCCCAAGTACAAACTGTCTCTCTGCAATTCTAAGCAGATTGGTGAAGAAAGTGGGAATCAAAACTATAAAAACAACCTCAAAACAAGTGGCAAATACAGTCTAGTTGATTAAATGCAACAGTGGAATGACTTTATTACGATTCTGGAGAAAGACACAAGAGCTTATGCGCATCTGAGAATAAGCCCTAGTGAAATGACTCAATGGGACTTGCTTCTATGACGTATATTTAAAAAGTTGTGAGATAGTATTCCATGATCCAGTGCCCTCAGGAACTGCCTGCAATGCCCATCCTCCACAGACAAGGGCTACTGCTTGATGAGGGATATTTCAGTTCAGCACCTCCTGAGGATAGCAAGTTTGCTATGACTGCTTTAACAAAACAAAATTAAGCTCTTACATTCATGGCTCGTAACTTTAACGGGAACCGGAAGCGTAACTACAATTTCATTGAACAACGCGTCGCCTCCTCTAACCGGCAAGCGCCGCTGCCATTTATTATTTCTCGCTTTCCTCTCCCGGACCTTTCTCTGATAGGGCAGTTCTTTCGTGACGAAATCCCCCCCTCGGCCAATGGAGTAAGACCACGGCGGTGCGGAGCTTTTGTTGCTTTGCCGGCCTCTTCGGCACTGGCTTGTGTTTCCAGGTAGGACCTTTTTATGGGTCGGACTCAGTCAGGCTGGTAAAAGGATTGGCCAATGAGTTGGAAATCGGTGGAGGTGAAGGAAGTTTTGTGGCGGGGACCGCGGACGAACGGCGTCCCCGTAGCCCGCTGGGATTCTCGCAGGTCACCGAAAGGAGGCCCATCGCTTCCCGATGCCGAAGGGGGAGAGACGCATCTCATTTGTCGTCCTCTCCTTGTCGTGGTGAGGGAACCTGCCCGCTCGGCCGGCGGAAGTAAAGAGGGGCCGCCGCAGGGAATCTGCCGGGGGGTTGACCTGGGAGCCTCTCGCCATCTGCGATCAGCGCTAGGGAAAAGGGCCTTCGGTGGGGAGGACCACCGGTCCCCTCGGCTTCTGAAGCAAAGCAGCGCTGGATTACGTGTGTGACATGTCTCCAACCATCTCCTCTAAGGATAATAGCCGGCATCGCCGGCCAGGCAACTACCAGAACGCCCTGGATGGGATGCACAGTAAGTCTGCTCCTCTAGATTTCTATGAAGATGGCCCTGTGGACGCAGTCGGAAAAGATGACAGGGAGCCGCTGCTTCAGGAGCCACATATCCAGCCTGTGGAGCCTCCCCAAGACTATAGAGCAGAGTTTGGCAATATCTTGCTCCTTCTCTTCCTGTATGTGCTGCAAGGGATTCCTTTGGGGCTTGCTGGCAGCATCCCCCTCATCTTGCAAAGCAAGAATGTCAGCTACAAGGACCAGGCTTTCTTTAGTTTTGTCTTCTGGCCTTTCAGTCTGAAGTTGCTTTGGGCTCCCTTGGTGGACGCTGTGTACTTCAGGAACTTTGGTCGCCGAAAGTCTTGGCTTGTGCCTACGCAGTACATTATAGGTCTTTTTATGATGTACTTGTCCGTGCGGGTGGATTCTCTGCTTGGGGAGGTCGATGGCCAAAGCCCAGATGTGGTGGCCCTTACTGTGACCTTCTTCCTCTTTGAATTCCTAGCAGCCACTCAGGACATAGCTGTAGATGGCTGGGCATTGACTATGTTATCACGGCAAAATGTGGGCTACGCATCCACTTGTAATTCCGTGGGTCAGACGGCTGGCTACTTCTTGGGAAATGTCTTGTTCCTGGCTCTTGAATCACCTTCCTTCTGCAACAAGTATTTACGCTTTCAGCCACAAGCCAAAGGAATCGTTACACTTTCAGGTAAATGTTGGATACAGAGTCTTATGGTTTTTAAGGCTTTTGTGTCCATTTCAAATTAGAAAATGTCACATATAAATATGGTGATAGATTCATTTCTGAGCCTATTTGTACAATTTATACTGCTGCCCATCTCATGACAATATCTATGAGAGATGTCTGTTTTGCACAAGATCTTTTTATAGAATGACTTGAAGAACAACAATGTAATCGTTTTCAGTGTTTCCATATCTATCAAGCTTTGAAAATACAAAATCAGTGTGACATCTAACACATGCTTCTGTATTAGCATATTTACTAAGAATGTTAAGTTATTTTATAAAAGATCTGGCATGTGGCACTTCATGCCAGATGGCATTTCTTTATTTGAATATCTAGAGTATTCTGATTGGTTATATCATAGCTGAAATGTTTTCACTCATTTACAAAGCTACATCAAGCTAATTTATCCTTGTCCAACTTAGCAATTATATCAGTGAAAAAGGCAAAACTTTCTATACATATGGCCTAGAAAAAGAAACCAAATATCCTACAAATAAAAGCCCCCAAATTTGAGAGCTTTCTTAGACTATTCTAAGGGGAGAAGCATTATTTTCTTAAAACTAGTTGGCTCCAGTTTTTCCTGATCAATGTAAACGGAAGGATGTCTTGTCATCTTTTTGAAACTGATAGCTGGATTGAGAAGCAAATTTTGTTCCTTCACCCATATGAGAGCTAGTGTGCATAGAATTGTTATTCATAAAGTTTAAGTCACAGTTCTATATAACTGATCTAACACCATCACCCCAATACAGTTCACTACTCAAGGTAGGCTACAATACTTGAGCCTGTGCATTAGATTTTTTGAATGGGATATTAGAAACCCAAGCATGTAGTTAGCACAAAAGTTTACTACTAATTAATTTTATTAAATATTTATTAATAATTCTTATTGATAAAGAGCATCCAGCGAGAGAGAGAAAAGAGTTTGGCTGAAGAAATCGGGGGAGGCACTTTTATGGTTTGTTGTTCATCAGAGCAATATGAAATTGGAGAGAATTGCTCACCTTACTTGCAGGTGATATGCCATATTTATTTTCCTTTCTGAAGATGATAAAGACTGTACATCTTACAAGTGTGGGTTGATTGGCCTCTGGGAAATGAAAGAAAAAAAGGCAAAGGCAAAACTTGCTCATTTATCAGGTATGATAGGGAAGTTTTGAATTGTACATAGGAACAAACTGTGGCAGGACAAGGGCCAAAAGAAACTTTCCAGAAAATAGAGGAATGCCAAGTGGCAGGGAAGGAGGTAGATGAATGTGACACAAAAGCCCATGTCTCTTGGGTACAGCTTTTATGTTTGTATGGTTGTTAGAACACTTTCCAGGGTTTCCCTGTGGGTTTCTGGACTCTTGGGGGAATGGCAGCTGCTACAAGCCTTGAAGACCGAGGAAGAAGACACTTCGGATTCTACAAATGAAAGGATTCCTGCTTTTGTCCTAAAGGAAAGGAAGCAATAGGAGGTGGATATTGGAAACTTCCTGCTGAGAGAGATTGAAGTAGCAAACTGTCAACTGGATAGTCTTTGAAGACAAGTCTTTCTAGGGACACATTTAGAATGTGAAAGAAAGATGTTGAAGACACTGATACGTCCAGTAAGAAATATTTCTTTCTGTCATTCATGTGGAAACAAATGAAACAGCCAGATGCAGAACTGAAAATATGTAAGGTAGTATTAAATGTTGGGCAGGAGGATGAAGAAGTTGAGGCACAGGTGATGTTTTCTTTCTCCTTTCCATTGGTGGACATGGTCTAAGAAGAGAGAGAGAAGACTACTGGAAGTAAACAACAGATTATCCAGATGATGACAATGGAAATGGTTTAGACCAGAGGTCTTCAAACTTGGCAACTTTAAGACTTGTGGACTTCAACTCCAGAATTCTCCAGCCAGCATAGCCCACAAGTCTTAAAGTTGCCAAGTTTAGGGACCCCTGGTTTATACTCTTAAATAATGGGACACTTTGCCAAATTGAGGGACTCCTGGCAAGAGAAAATTGAAAGTGAAGATGTTTGGAAGGTGTCTTGAAAGCCTGATAATGAGCAATATGTAGAATGTGTAACCATCCAATAAGCACATAAATCAGGAAGGTCAAGTTGCATTTCTATACAGAATATGGGAAACAAGAAGAGCTAGAAATGTTAACGCTGGAATGTGAAAATAATGTAGTATTAATGAAATTGAACTCATGGTATTCAAAGATTTAGTGGTATAAATTATGTCAAAGGAAAAGCTAGACTAATGTATGTGTATGTGTGTATGACATCATCTGAAGGAAGTGGACATGTATATTGAGATCCAGATAATTGAGCATGGAAAAATTGAAAAAAAGGAGCCGGCTTTTCTACAGTGTATGAATGAATGAGTGAAATCTGATGCTGATCAATAGGGGAGAACTGATTGGAAAAGTAAAAGCAATAGAATTTTGGGAGTATGTAACCATGCCATTTTCCTTTAATATTATGGTAAGAAAATTTGGACCATAGTCATACACCTTAGAGTTCAAGATAGCCAATTTCAGTAAGATTAGAGAAGTAGCAGTTCCCATGGGCAGAAATTGTCATGTCCAAAGAAGTACACATGGGTTGTGTACAACTTGAAAATAAGATACTGGAAATATAATAGAGCACTCCGTTTCAATGAGGGGGAAAAAATAGGGGCAACTTAGGAAACTTGTGGATAGCATAGGTAGCTTTTGAGTTAAGATGTATAGGGAAGGGAGGATGGGTGAATCACCAAGGAGTGTATCAACAAGGAACTATATGCAAAGAAAGCTAGAAAGTATAAAGTACAAAATGAGATTTAGGTTTGCAAGGAACCTCAAGGAAATCAAAAGGAACAAAATGGGCTTATTTGGGTCTGTCATAAGTAAAAGAAGAAAGGGGCGGGTCCACTGTTAGAATGAGTAATAGGAAGTAAGAGGTAATAAAGGAGCCCCCCCTTTCTTACAATTAATTTTTTAAAAGTGGTAACTCAAAATAAGAAAAAATCTGGTTAAAAGCTGGCTACTAGGAATGCTTCAGTTCTCCATGACCAGACTGATTATACCCAAGTCCTCAAATATTTATAGATGTCATCCCAGAGTCCTTTCATGGTTAGTGGGTATAATGAAGAAGGGTAAGGGTTGTTTTTGTCTTTAGAAGAAAGGATCCAGCTAACTGATGTGAGAGTTTAAGAGAAACCAGGGTGAAGCATTTCATTTATCTGAGAAGAGGCAACACAGTCTGAATGGGAAAGATTTGGGAAGAAAGCATTTCAAATATATTTCCTTTATAATTAGCCTACTACAGCCAAGGGTGGGAATTTTTAACAGTTTTTAAGATTCTGAATTTATCCCAGACTAGCATTAATGATACCACCCTGAAATCCATGTTTAGTTCTTCCAGCTGTTTTTTACAACTCTGGAATGATGCTGATACTGGGCAAAATTGAAACAGATTGCTAAGCAGTCTGTGTGTATTTAGAAAATAATGCATTGCTTTATAGGAGTCAGCATGGGTCAGTCATGAATAAATCATTGCCAAGCTAACCCAGTCCTTTTGATAGAGGGATCAGTGATTTGAAATGCAGTAAGTTAGGATTAGGTTAGAATTTTTCTAATTAGCCATTTTAATTAAATGATCTGTCACAATACAGTGTTGAGTGGTACACAACATGTTTGATAGCTGGACAAAACGTATATAAAACATTTATTGTTATATGTCTGTAGAGATTCTCAGTCATCCAGGTCATGGTTGTCCCAAAGGTGCTTTTTTTAGGAGGCAACTGGACTTCCTTGTTTTTTCTGAGGACGTTTCACTTCTCATCCAAGAAGCTTCTTCAACTCTTCCATTCCCCACTATCCTGTCAGAGCTGAAGAAGCTTCTTGGATGAAAAGCGAAATGTCCTCAGAAAAAACAAGTAAGTCCAGTTGCCTGCTAAAAAAAAGCACCTTTGGGATTTATTGTTATAGAAATAATTATATAAATACAGAATTACATAAACCTGTATGGGTACTTCTGCCAAACCACCGTACTAGATTTGTATATTTTCTTAACCCTATCAAATCTGTCTACTTTTGATGTATCTGCATCAATTTATATACTTCCTCATTATAGTAACTGTACTATACAGCTGGTGTACGTGTTATACTTAACAAACAAACCCATTGTAACCTCAACAGAGTGAAACTTAAATCTCTTACTTTGTAAGGAAAGAAAATAATATCAAGTGTCAAAGAAAATCCAAACAGAGATAGTGATGTTATACAGGTAGATCCAGTTACTCATGGGGGATACATTTCAACATTCAACTGCAGATAATGAAACTGCTGAAATTGGAATGAGCCCCAGAAAATGATTGAAAAATCAACAAAAATTCACCATGCAAGTAAAAAGTAGAAATAAGGATAATGTATTTTGACCACTTCAGATTTTTTGCTCTCATATATTATTTTATTTGGGCTATAGAATAAGGCAGGGAGGAACAAAAAGGAATGAATAACTAGCATTTCTGCGTATTTTAAATACTCTATTTAAAAATAATGACTGTAGAATAAAATGAAGAATAAAAGAATAGCATTCCTTCATTCTACTGGTGAAATGAGCAGCACCATCTCCAAATAAGGAAGCATGGCACATTGTTCCTCTTTTTCCTCAAAATTATAGGAAGTGTTATATTGCATTGTGAAGATGACCAGTCACATAGTAGCTATGGCTGTATTTGCAAAGAAGGAGATAATGATGCTTCATAGAGCTCAGAGTGTACAAGATTGGTGATCCACTCAATTTCATCTCCTGTTGATGGAATTGATTTAGTAGATGAAGAGGTGACTGCTCAAGCATTTTTACACTCGGTTCCATCTGTGGGATATCATTATTGCAAAAGGTATCCTCGTCTCAGTGCTGTTCATGATGCTGTCTCCTTCAGAAGTTATGGACTGATGGAGAATGCTAATTTTTCAGTGGGATCCAGCATTGCCCTGAAAGTGCAACAAGTGTAGAATGATCTTAGTCAAAGAGATAGTATTGTATGACAAGAACGTGATCTAACCTGGTTTCTAACTTGGTTCCTTAACCAGCACATTAAATTGACTCTCATCTAAGTGAATTATACCCTTGAATAAAAAAGTTTGTTAAGTGCAGGGAACTTCTGTAAGACACATGTCCATATTTGGGTGATACATTATTTTATATGGTTCAAGTCTAGTCACAGTGTCCGTAAAATTTGGTATTTATTCTGTGCTTAGAATATAGTGGCTTGCCCCTGTCTGGTTTCTTTAGATATGTTCCACTATAGTTTCATAAGACTCAAAGAGTTTGCAGAAAAGGCTGGCATAAAAGGTCATTAATGAAAATTTTGGATTATGATTGAATATCATTTCAGATTTCCTCTTTTTCTGGGGTGCTGTTTTTTTAATAACTACTACATTGGTTGCGCTTTTGAAAAAGGAAAACAAGACAATAGCACCATCAAAAGAAGAGACAAAAGGAATCATGGATACATACAAGCTGCTTTTCTCAATAATCAAAATGCCAGCTGTCCTTACATTTTGTGTCCTGATCTTAACAGCAAAAGTGAGTAAATAATTTGTACAGTCGTTTCCAGTTAGGAATTTGAGCCATTTTTGCAAAAGGTTATTTATCTATAGACTTATGTGTCAGTCTTATTAAATCATTTTGAGTCAGATGACCACTAGACAACACGAACGCTATACAGGGAGTCTTTGACTTTTGATGGCATTTGGAACTGGAATTTCTGTCACAAAGTGATGCATTTATAGAGTGCCATGACATCACTTGGCGATGGCAATTCCTGCAGTTCTGGCTCCCATCATTAACTGAAACTTGTGATCATTAGGTGAGGCAACTTCCTGCTGGCTTCCCACAAGCAAAACCGGTGGGGAAGTTGACAGGACGTTGTAAGTCCTAGACTGGCAGGCAGGTAAGTGGCTTCTGCTGGGTGGGGGGAAGGAGTGCAAGGAAGGCACAGTGAAGTTTAGAGAGGGTATGTAAGAGTGTGAGGGATTGCGTGAGAGATACGACAAAGGATGGGGAGCATGCACAAAGTTTGAAAAGGACGTGTGAGAGATGCATTGAGGGAGTTCATAAAGTGCAGTGAGGGTCAGGAAGTGTAAGGGAATGTGTGAGAGGCACGGTGAAGGTTGGGGAGGGTGCACGAAGGTCAGGGAAGGTGCGCAAAGTATGGGTGAGGGAGATTTGCCCCAGCAACTTACAACCTTCCCTGACAGCTTCTCCATTAACTTTCTGCAGAAGCCAGCAGGGAAGGTTGCAAATGGTGATCACAGGAACATGGGTTGTTGCAACCACTTGTAAGTGCAAACCGGTTGCTAAATGCCCAGATCACAATGACCCGACAATGGTGATGCTAGGACTACCATTCGTTCAGCGCCATTGCTACTCCAGTCACTGATAGGTGACTCATAGGTCAAGTACGGTAACCCTAACGCTATGCCAGGTTACATCTTACACCTTACAAAGGTGTAAGCTGTAAAAGGAATGTTCTAGTGCAGAGGTCACGATTACTGTGGGGAAGCACTAATGTTTTATAATCCCAAGTGGTACTTATTTTTTTTTTTAATTGTAATTATTAGTTTGCATAGGAAGGCATACCTGCTTGATTTTTCTATCCTGCTGAATAGCTTTTAAAACATATTTTATGAAAACCCATAGATTCTGATGGGAAAACACAGTGATTTAAAAATCATAATGTCTGAGTACATTTCTTGTTGCACAACGGTAAACAGGATGTATAAGATTTTTGGGGGCCAAATCAATAGTTTTATAAATTTCACATTATTGACTTGAACCAGGATACAAGTTTCATTTAAATCAACAGTGGTTTACCTCCTTATCAGGCTAGTAAAAAAGCAAGACCAAATTATAAAATTAGTTATCAAGACAAATTTGAGAAAAGCTTAAAATTAATAATCTTAGAGAAAATTAACAAGATTTTATGTTGCAGGTTGGTTTCTCAGCAGCAGATGCTGTAACAGGTCTCAAACTGGTAGAAGAAGGTGTGCCTAAGGAACATTTAGCTCTGCTTGCTGTTCCAATGGTTCCATTGCAAATCATACTGCCCCTGATCATCAGCAAATACACCGCAGGGCCAAAGCCCTTGAATACGTTTTATAAAGCCATGCCATTCAGGTAAAATGTTTGGATTGTTACATTTGCTGATAAATATTGCACTACCTCTTCACATGGAATTGTATTTTTATATTTATTAAAAGTTAGATATACACCTCAAGAACAGGCAAATCTGAAGCAGCAGGTCTGAGGCTTAATGTTAATTCTTTAAGGACATATCATTTCCCTCCAACCTTTTACTGACCAAGAAATAACATTGTGTTTGCACATAATAGCAAATCTCAACTGTAAGTAATTCTGTCTTCCCTAGGAATAAGGATCGTGCATAACTCAATTGGCTCTATGCTGGCTGGGGAATAGTAGGAGTTGAAGTCCACACATCTTAAAATTGCAAAGTGAGAAACCCTGAACTAACCAAATAAGAATGGGTCTCACGTTTTTTTTTTAAATTTTGTACAGAATGAGAATCCGTCCACTTCCTCTCTAAACCAAATCAGACTTAGACAAGCCATCTTTTAACTTTATCTTGCTCTTATTTATTTTATTTATTTAGTAAATTTGTATGCCGCCCAACTCCCAAGGGACTCTTTCCTTAACGAGCCTTAGTGCACGCATAACACTACGCAAACTATAAATGAAGCTGTCAAAGCAAGATATGTAAGAACGATAGTTTCCTGTTAAAACATATATCAGTTTTATGTTATTTGTAGAAGTGAAATTTTATTTAAGAAATGTTTTACTTGATATCAGCCAAGTGCATCTGTGTCTTCATGTTTCTCAAGTCACATATGTTAAATCGCACA
This sequence comes from Thermophis baileyi, assembly GCA_003457575.1. Taxonomy (NCBI): domain Eukaryota; kingdom Metazoa; phylum Chordata; class Lepidosauria; order Squamata; family Dipsadidae; genus Thermophis; species Thermophis baileyi. The sequence goes on from QLTV01003391.1 coordinate 3,277,038, forward strand.
CCAGAAGCTGACCCTTTTGTTAGTGAATTAAAGTTACCTCCCACTCATAACTTTGATCTAAAACTTGTGAAAATCAGATAGTCATGTGGCTTCTGTATATCACGGAAACAGTTTCATTATTAATTTAAAATATTCTCATCTTTTTGTGTAGGCTACTGTTTGGATTAGAATTTGCTTTCCTGGTTTGGTGGACTCCCAGAGTAAAGTATGAGGGAGGATTTCCAATCTATTTCTACATTATATTATTGCTGAGTTATGCCTTACATCAGGTAATGTTGCATACATGGGTGGAATTATTAGTTCAGTTTAAGTATGATTGCTTAAAGATCCTGGATCTTAATGAATGGATTATTGGAAGCAGTAGCATCTCTGTTTAGGCACACATGGAAACCTGAAAAACGCTGGGTTGCTTTAATAAATAACAGTTGCAGTCTTCTTTAATAAATACTGCAGTTGTGGAGATTCAAAACTATTTTCAGAATTACTTTTGAGATGTGTATAGCTTATACATACACATATACATGCATGCAGATGTATATGTATGTATGTGTTCATGTACAGTATATATGTATGTATACATGTGTACACACAATGGAATTTCATTTTGATTGACTAATTGGGTGGAGATGTGTGCATTAATTGTTGAAGAGTTATGTGATTCATAGCAATTTTTTGTCATATAATCATTTCATTATGCAAGGAACAATCCTGGTGGAGCTTATTAACAACCAGAATCTTGCAAGGTTCTTTTAATTCAGTGGGTTAGGAATGAGATGCATTGGAATCTGTTATATGTGCTCTCAGGAGCAAAAAAAAAAAAAAAAAGGTTCTTATCCCAGTTCTAGAAGATAGAGCAGGATATTAGTGTTTTGAATAAAAAATCATGTCATGCCTTGGTGCTTATTGTCTTCCAGGTTACTGTATACAGCATATATGTTGCTATAATGGCTTTCAATGCCAAAGTTAGTGACCCACTCATTGGAGGAACGTACATGACACTGCTTAACACGGTATCCAATCTGGGAGGAAACTGGCCAGCCACAGTAGCTCTGTGGCTTGTGGACCCACTTACAGTGAAGCAATGTGTTGGAATTCAAGGTCACAGCTGTGGGACTTCAGCTGCTGCAGAAGTAAGTTTGGTGCAAAACAGATTCCCCATCTTAATGGTAGCATGGTGATACTAGATTTCCAGACTGATTTTATAAATTTAAATTGAATTATGAGCCCCTTTAGAAACTTTTTTATAAATTGTTAGTTTGAATTTGCACCCTGCTTACTAGTGAGGTACTTCTCCTTTGTCTTACTAGATCCCATGTTTCATTGGTCCACCTAGAGCAGTGATGGCGAACCTATGGCACGCATGCCACAGGTGGCACGCAGAGCCATATCTGCCGGCACGCGAGCCGTTGCCCTAGCTCAACTCCAGCGTGCATGTGCGCGCTGGCCAGCTGATTTTCGGCTCGCACGGAGGTTCTGGGAGGGTGTTTTAGGCCTCTGGAGGGCCTCCGGGGGGCGGGGGAGGGCGTTTTCGCCCTCCCCAGGCTCCAGGGAAGCCTCTGGAGCCTGGGGAGGGTGAAAAACGGGCTACCAGGCCCACCGGAAGTCGGGAAATGGGCCGTTTCCGGCCTCCTGAGGGCCTCCGGGGGGGTGGGGGAGGCCGTTTTCGCCCTCCCCAGGCATTGAATTATGGGTGTGGGCACTCGCACACGTGCGATAGCACGCGCACACGCGCCTTCGGCACCCGAAGAAAAAAAGGTTCGCCATCACTGACCTAGAGTGTTTTTGCTCTGCTAATAATTCAATTGCAGCACAATGATTAAAACTGTTTTCTTGAACAGTCTCTTCTACTTTGGCTGCAATCCACATTTTTTTTTAATTCTTCTCCTTAACTGTGAACATAATAGCTGCATTTGGATAATCACAAATTGACCTGATTACTCGGGATTACATGCAACCCTTGTGAACACTATGTAATTTACACCATGCATTGCATCAGAATGGTACTGACAAACAAATTGGACACCTTGCATTGATCGTAGTTTCCTGTTTACTCCAAACTAGAAAGTTGTGATTAAAGATTCCAGAAGAAGCTAACATATTAAGCCAAGTTGGGCTGATATCCAAACTTCTTCAGAAACCATGAATAATATTTTTACAGGTTAGAAAAAAAAATCCTGAAAAAAGTCTGTTTGTGTGGTTGCTAAAAGTGAACACTTAAGTCGATGGCACATTATCAAAAACAATATAAAAGTATCATTTATAGATGACTTCAGTGTGCCTGGCTGAAACATTCATTCATTCATTCAATTTTTATAGTTGCCCATCTCAGTCAATAACTTTAGGCAGCTTATGAGTCAATAAATATATTACAGTTAAAACACTAAAAACATTTACAATAAAAAACAATAATTTACATGGAGAACAAAATAATAAAACCAAATACAGGTAATCCTCGACTTAAAACAGTTCAGTTAGTGACCATTCAGACTTACGACTGTTGTAGCATCCCTTTGGTCACGTGATCAAAATTTAGATGCTTGGCAACTGATTCACATTTATGATGATTGCAATGTCCTGGGCCCTCGGAAAGGGTGCTTTTCACAGCCTGTAAATCACTTTTGGCTGTTATAAAATGTCACACTCCCCTCAATCAGATGACTGCATTTCAGGCACTTGGAAACGAGCACTTATGACCAGTTGCAGCATCCTATGGTCATGTGACTGATTATTTTCTGCTGGTTTTTGCGGGGGAAAAAAACCACATTTGGGAGAATGGATTCACTTAACAACTGCATGACTGCTTAATAATGGCATGATTCGGACTTACAACTGCATGATTCGCTTAGTGACTGCTATAAAAACAGTAAAAAGATAAGAGTCCAGTCATGTGGGTACCTGGACTTATGACCGAAATGAATTAGGACCGAAATTCAAGTCTCAATAGTGATTATAAATTGAGCACTACCTGTAATTAGCTAATTTTATTGAACTGATTTGTAATTATAGTATTGTTTTGTTTTTGCGTTTTGTACCAGGGGTGGGTTCCTCCCGGTTTGGACCGGTTCGCTCGAACCGGTAGCGACCTGCTGGTGATGTCACGATGATGTCACCGAACCGGATTAATCGGTGCCGGTCCGTGGGGGCTGCCATATTTTTTTTAAATTTTTTTTGATTAAAAAAAAATTATTTTTTTTCCCCTTCTGAGCATGCGCAGAAGTCGACTTCCGGCACTGTGCATGCGGTCGGCATCTTTTTTTTGGCTTTTTGGGGGGGGATTTTTTATTACTGCACATGCGGTGTGGGAGGGAGCGAACCGGCAGCGAGATAAGTTGGAACCCACCCCTGTTTTGTACCATACCATGGGGAAAACTTAGGATGATGGTGACCATTTTAGGCCATCAAGACAAAACTCCTGTTCATCAAAAATAAATAAATCCAAATTAAAACATCCCTAGCTATTCTCACTTGCTTCACCTTCAGATTCAAAGGTGAATCTCCACCTTTGTAGTGTTCCTCTTTCTTCCCCATGTAATAGGTTATTTATACACACACACACACACACACACACACACACCCCGGTATACATACATACATACATACATTCATACATTCATACATACATACATACATACATACATACATACATACATACATACATACATACCTAAACCATGTGCCTTATATACATACATACATACATACATACATACATACATACATACATACATACTACATACAGTGTGTATATATATATATATACAATATATATATATATATTCTTACAAAGTCTTTTGAAATTAGGCCAAAGATTGTGGGTTGTCAACAAATATTCTCAGCAGCTTAGTCCATTTTTAAATATTTTACACACTTTTTAAATGATGCACATTAAAGTAATGGAAGTTATGCATTCAGAAAAATATTTAAGTGTGTTACATATGTCAAAAGCAATTTGTTTATCTATACCTGATATACTTATCACTTGTTCCCTATCCTACCCCCCCCCCCTTCCTCCCTTCTGGTTTTCTGTATTACAGCTTTGCTCAAAAGAAGATGGATCTTGTGCTATTACTCTGGATGGTTATTATGTGGAATCCATAATATGCGTAGTATTGGGATTTGCTTGGTGGCTATTTCTTGGTCCCAGACTGAAAAGGCTGCAGGATGAGCAACCGGCATCATGGAAATGCAGAAGAATCAGTTAATGAAAAATAAATATCACAAAAGACTGGCTAAAATTGCTATAGCTTTGTCATACAAGAGAATAAGTATACACATCTAAAAATGGTCAATTTATACATGCCAAATGACTTTACAAAAGCTAAAGTCAAGTTAAGTACTGTATGGATCAATTATAAAGTTTGCCCTTCTTATCCAAAATTACCCTTAAAGTTGTTTTTTTTAAATTACTTTATAAAAACATTTAAAATCTGTTACTATTCTGCTAAATTACAGTTGTTGCCTTCTTTTTATGCCCTTAAAGTTACCTTTGAAGAAAAAAAAAATCTGTCTTTAAAGGAACTTACACTAATTTTGATTTATAATAAACATTGAATCTACATGGTTAAAATGCTTTAGAAAGAAAAAAAAAGTTTTATATATATGTATATGTTTTATATTGCTTACCGTAATTCTAAATAGGTCAAAACAATGAGGATAACAGATTCTATTTTTTTTTGCCTTGCTCCTATGAAATTTAAAGATTTATTTAAAAAATAATATATTTATAATAGTGATAATATGCTTTGTTTTCTTTTAAAGTTCAGATTTGCTACAGTAGTAATAGTTTAAATAGCATAAATAGCCCCAAGCCACAGAGGCATATTAATTGGTTCTGAAGTTTTTCAAAATATTAGAATTTGATATAAAATTGATGATAACAGTTTGCACATGAAAAACCAAACTTATGGTTTATGAAGAATGGAACGAACATTTTTTTTTTTTTTTTGCATATGGGACCCATATAGGACTAAGCAAAATATTTAGTGCCTTCTGGAAACAAGTTATGTAAGATGGCGATCAAATATCTGTACTGTTAAATTTTAGAACATAAGTGTCATTCTCATAAAATATACCCATTTCTGCTGATGTCGGGAATCTAAGTAATTGTTTCAATGAACATTAGAGGACATTTTTTTAGACACTAATGATGTACAATTTAATGTATATCATATGGAAATGGGCTCTGTATAGCATTTGATGTATTGTATACATCTTTCATATGAACATTTATTCAAAAATAAAATGGTGTCATACTTTTGACACTAGAGTGAAATATTGAAGCACTCATATCAGGGTATAGTCTCAGTTTTACTGGTTATTTCAATAAGTCAGTTCTTTCTGAAATTGACATTTTTGATTCCATGTGAATCTTTATGATTTACACTGTTTTGTTTGAAGCTCTTTTCAGAGTGTGAATACATTTTAAACCTCTAATATTTATGTTAGAAAATATCTTTTTTAAAACACACACAGATGTGTGTTCTAATGAAATGACTAGGAAATACTTCCAAGAAAATAAAAATAGTGTTAGTTTTCAAATACATTTTAACCTTATCAACAGGGGGAAGATAACCTTTTGTGTTTGGTTGACACTTCTCTTAGAATTTGCAATAGAAATTCTGACATGCTGCTCTGAGATACTGATAACATATTATTTAAATAATATAGATCAGAAGAACAATCAAATTTGATAACTTGAATGAAAACTCCATACTGCTCACAGTAAAGAGACTTCATTTTCATTAATATTTTACAACAACCTGATTTGGATTTTCTTAAATTTGATTTATCCTTACTGCATAGATCAGCACAAATACAATAACCATAATTAATGGTTTTAATAAATGTAGTAAATATGCTAGAATATGAAGGCCAGGGATAGGTGGCTGGAGATGAGACGAGAGAAAAGGAGAAATATTTAAAAGAATTCTTCCCAGGATTTCCTTCTTCCAGATAAGAGTTCTGTTAAAATATTAGTTGTTTCTAGGCCTTTTCAGCAGGGGACAGGGCTTTCTTCTAGAAAAAGCTATGTAACAAGAGGCGTATTCACCATAAATGATGAAATAGCCTTTTTATGTTTTCCTATTCTGTATTACTGTTAATACAATGTGCCAAAATAAAGGTTATCCATTTAAACAAAACTCTGGCAATGTAAAATAAATTATGTAAATTGATAAAATTCAGAATCAATAGAAAAGTTAAGTTTCTAAGAATATGAGATTTGAAATTTCACCTGAATTAATAAAAGTTGACATTAAAAAAATTGTGCTCAAGGAGACTGGGTGATGTTTCTCAAACAGCATTCTCCTTTCCACAAGCATTAAACTTATTTTTGAAATGCAAAAATACGTTTAAAATAATTATTTTAGTCTTGATAGCCAAATCTAAATCCATGTCATGTGCAGTCTAAAAAAAACCCTCAGCTTGTGAGATACAGCATTGGTTCCCCCATCCTGTCCTAGGGCTTTTATATACCGGTATGTTGTATATGGTTGGTTTAGATCTTAGTACACAATCAGAATATGTCCCTGGTATGTCCCACACAGATACAAATTAAGCAATTATTTCTAAATACTGTTTTCAAGGCTTTATACAAACACAAAAACACAAATATATTCAAATTTCAAGGGAGGCTTACTATAAGCCTCTCTTCTAAGAGTCATGGGTTTTATAAAGCTTTTTAAATTTTACTTTTAGGAACTAATTACTGATGTGATGTACAACAGTGTCCCCGAATCTTTCAAATATAACCTGGGTAATAATTCTATTTTTGCTGTATGACAATATCTAAATATACTATAGGCTATCATAAGTTAAAGACATGTTTTTTGTGTTTTTAACCTGAACCAATATTAAATGAGAATTACCGGTAAGTATCTGTAGGCACTAAAAGCTGAGTTGAGGGGGCGGGGGGGAAGGTTTTGGGCTAGTTAATATAATTTCTGTGCAGACTCCAAATGAAGTAAGTTGGTTGAGAAATATTCTGATGGTTTTTCACCAAAGTTTGATTAAATAAGTTACTGAATTGGAATAAATAACATCCAACAATCCATACATCTAATAATTTCAGTTTTCAGAATGAGAAAACCCTGATAACAACTTTGAGAATGGAACAATCAGATAAAATTACCTCATTAAAAAGAGAACATGTGATCTTAAAATTCAAAATCAGTGATTTTTAAAATAGTAGCAATCTTGTATCAAAGGTGAGACTTATAAAGAATGATGTTGAATTTTGATGAGAATGTTATTTGGTAATTCAGGCTTAATTTTTTATCATTTGCAACTTAATCAGCAGTCTGCCACTGTCTCTTCTGCATTATTAAGATTTATAAAGGTAGGGTTTGGTTTGTTTGTATTAGTTACCCATGCCATGCTTTTATTCTGCCTTGATATTATGATGAACTCATTCTCTTTAATGAGTTTAATAAGTTTAATGAAACATGACTTTTAAAATAGTGGGCAGTATATTATTTCCCTTGGTTTGGTTAGCCTAAAATAACTTGAGGGAAAACGGAATACAATCAAATCTATTTCCATGTAATTTTATGAGTTGTAAATGCTTGTTGAAGAAAAGCATTCTCAAATGTTTAAAAATTTCCAAAGGATGGAAAAGTAATATAATGTATATTTTGGAAAATTGCTAATTGAGCTTTGAGTGGGTTCCTTGGTAGTGGAGCATAAAATCAGAAAATGTCACTTAAAAGCACATTAAAAAAAAACAAAACTTTTGAACTAACTGTTAAGCACCTTGAAGAAACTGCTGGCCTTTTAAGATAAAAAATGGTTCACTTCAAAAATAAATTCATGATAATTTAACTAAAATGTTTACTGGATTCTTTAAAATATTTAAAACTTTTCATTGCATTAAATGTTATTAATAAGCATAAGAACAGAGTACAATTTTCTTGGTGCAAGTGCTTTTATGAAAATGCCACATTACAAAGCCTTGAAAGCTCTTTTTGCTTATTTCAATAAAGCAATATCAACTTTTAATTTTTTTTTTGTGCATTGATAAGCTAAACAGGAAAGTTGTGCTACAAACATTGCTTTGCAACTGAAAAGCAGTGAATACTTTGCCCGGTTTCTTGATCCTGCAGTTTCTTTCCAAATATTCAATTTCCAAAGTAATTTCTGCTTCTGAAATTACTGAAAAGTTAAATATCACATAAAAATGTAAAATAATACCTATTTTTTTTCAAAACTTAAAGAAACTTGAAAAAAATTGGAGAGAGGAAAGATTCTCCTCCCCTTTGACTATTTTTTAAAATATATATATGATGTTATAATTCCAGAGATTCTTAGAGCTCCATTATGAAATACTGTAACAGCAAGAAGAGGGCAGCAATTGAATACTTAAAATGCTAATTAAAATTGGAAACAACATTTTATTCTGTAGATCTTCTGAAAAAGAATTGTCTACCAACTTTTAGAAGATTGCTAGAGGGATGGATAGTCAGTTTTCCTCCAAGATTTGGAGCAGCCTTTGAAATGTTCAAAATAATGATTGCAAATTCTTGCATCTTGTTATTTATTTTTTCCCTCACTTTCAAAATGATAGAATGCAGTGGAAGAACTCTGGAGAAGGGTACAGGTTAATTACTGTAGGAAGAAATGGTCTTTGAGAAGAAATGTTGCATCTGAAACGTGACAACAATGTGTTATTTTAATAACAGAAAGCTGTGTTACACTAGCTCTCTGGTCTACATAGTCCTATTTATCTAACAAGGAGTCATTGTCCAGGGACTCAGGAATTTTTCATATCACCTGTTTCCTGCCCTTTCAATTGGAGATGGCAAAGATTGGACTGGGAGCTTCTATATTCCTTGTGATCCAGGACTGAGCATTAGTTTTACATTTATTGGTCATATAATTGAAATCTACAAACGACTCCATGATTGTCTCTAAAGCAGTTTTCAGGTTCTGATGTTGAATGTATATCAGAAATGCTACTGATTATTTTATTAATATTTGATGGTAATTTTGGGGTTAAACTCTAGCAAAAAAGTTGGAATTGTGACTTCATCTTAATGTGCTCCATGAATTAAATACAATGTCAACTACTCAGTCCCGCAATACCTATCATGGAGCATATGCAGAGTTCTTTATGTCAGAAAAAATTATATTCAGATTGCACAGATGTAAACAGTCAAGCTTTAGGATATTCACATACTTCCCAAGAATCCTGTCTCTTTCAATAAGAGAATGGTAAGTATCTGTTGGATAGATGGTGCCAAGAGTATACAGATGGTCCTTGACTTACAACAATTCATTTAGTGACCATTCTAAGTTAAAACAGCACTGAAAAAGTGATTTATGACTGTTCTTCATACGATCGTTGCAGCATCCCCATGATCATGCGATCAAAATTCACATGCTTGGCAACTAGTTCATATTTATGACATTTGCAGTGTCCTGGATCATGTGATCACCTTTTGCAACCTTCTGAAAAGCAAAATCAATGGGGAAGCCAGAGTCACTTAACAATTGTGTTACTAACTTAACAACTGCAGTGATTCACTTAACAAGTGGAGCAAGAAAGGTCATAAAAGGGGGCAAAATTCACGTAACAACTGTCGCATTAAGCAACAGAAATTTTGAACTCAATTGTGGTCATAAGTTAAGGACTACCTGTACTGCATACTGTATAGTGTGTACTCAATGGTGAAAGATGAGTACACATATTTTTCACTTTTTCACTTACCACCCCATTTTCAATCAAAAGGATTTCTAGAATGGCAAGAAATTCCTGCTTATAAGCTTTCGTTCTAAACATCATGATACAGAAAGAATATAAGAGAGGAGGAAAAAACCCAAACATTTGCAGATTAAATACTAGGCCTTAAATAATAAGATATTGCATACAACCATGGGAGAGACAGAATCTTTTGAAACTGACTCACATCGTCTCTCTCTCTCTGGTCCATGGATAAAATAGTACAGCAGTTTGGTGCAGCTTTGTTTCTATTTAAACAAATTCAGATTGTAGGGATTATTATAATTACTCACTGAGCTCCACAGCAACGTTTTTAGGCTTCCCTATCTTGAGTCCTATGATCATTTTGTCAAGGAGGATGAAGAAAAGCTCTCATTTTCCAGAAGTGTCCACGGAATCAATGCAGCAATCTTTATTTTGCCTTTATATAGTGACACAACCACTATGTATGTACAAAAGGGCAGATGTTGTAATGAGACAATGCTTTCCTCATTTGTCCCCAGCAAATAACTCTGCTCTTTTTTCCCAGGACATATCTTCATTTACAGACTTTGCTGTACTATATCATTCACAAAGTTTTAAAAACTTAATTTTTAATCTCTTCACCCTTCACCAGCAAAGTACCTCTGAGTCTCAGGTGCTGTTGAGTAATTAATATATGGGAGTTTCAGGGATTTACCTTTATTTATGGCTAGAAGAGGCAACCCAGTATCCTCCAGATGTTTTGGACTGCAACTCCCCTATCTTCCCTCGGGCCCTGCTGGTTGAGCTTCATAGATACAAAACACAGCAGCTTTCCCTGCATTGGGAAATATTTAATTATTTTAAGCTTAGGAGCAGGTTCATTTATAATCGGTGGTATGCAAAACACAACAGGACAGGCTTTATTAAAAACCCACAACAACTGGATTCAGGTCTATGGCCATTCTCAGTCCTCCAGGTCACGGTTGTCCCAAAGGTGCTTTGTGAAAAGGCAACTGGACTTTATTTATTTTTTTCCTTTTCTGGAAGACGTTTCGCTTCTCATCCAAGAAGTTTCTTCAGTTCTGAAGAACTGAAATCTTGCAGAACTGAAGAAGCTTCTCGGATGGGAAGTGAAACGTCTTCAAGAAAAAAGCAAAAAAAAAAAAGTTCAATTGCCTTTTGAAAAAGCACCTTCGGGACAGCTGGATTCGGGATCACCCGCAGGAGGGCTTGTACCGCGGGAGGCCCTCCGCCCAACGGCGGAAGAGACACTCGATCTGCAGCTGCGACTTCAACGCAGAGCGTCTCCAAAAGGCCTTCGGGTGCTTTCGCAGAGACGCAGCTCTTCCCAGCGACCAGAAAGCGGCGCTGCTGCTGCAAGGCCCGAGGGAGCCGCGGCGTGAGGAAGCTACGGGCCGCGACGGCTGGTAGGCGACCATGGCCGGGCAGCGGGGCGGAGAGCCGCCGAATTATGTCGCGCGTCTTTCCGAGTGGGCGGACGCGCATCTCACCTTCGTCCGGGTACGCGCCGGGAATCGGTCTGGGCGAAGCGGAGGGCCCGTTGTGCGCAGTTTTTGGACTGTGCTGCGCCGCTGCCTGAGGGTGGAAGCGGAGCTGCCGGAGGCAGCTTTGCTCCGGTTCAAACGAGCAAAAATAGCACTTAATTTATAGTAGTGTCTAGTATAGTAAGGGGTAGAGCTTCTATAGATGCAGAGTTTCGTAGTGTCTTAGTATAGTAAGGGGTAGAGCTTTTATAGATGCAGAGTTTCGAAGTGTCTTTACGGGGTAGAGCTTCTATAGATGCAGAGTTTCCTTGTGTTTTCCTTCGTATCCTGTAGCCTTCAACTTCGGCCTTAAAATTCTATAAAGTGAAACATGTCGGAATGTCCATCAGTTCTGGGTTTAAATGATAACCATTGTGGTCTTTTAGCACCTGGTTTATCGCTCTGTGTCTTCTTCACACATCATACGTTCTAGAGATAGAAGAAAATAGGTGTGTGTGTGTTGTTTTGAATGAACGGTTTAATTGCATAGAAGAAAACCGTCCTGTGTTCCATAGTTATTGTGAATAACATAAATCTAATTTATATCTGGAAAATGTGTCTTGAGACGGCTTAAACCGAATAACTGTACCTTGGTTCATTATGTATCCTTTCAAAGACATTCAGATAGTTCATGATCTTTGGGGGGAAAAAGCATAAGCTTCCTAAGATCTTGTTAATTGATCAGAATTGTTTTATTACGTACTGTAATTTGCAGAAGGCTTAGCTGTCATTGTCAAAAAGTATGAAGGTTGTAGTTGAAAAGTTCTGGGAGGCATCAGATTCCTAAATTAAATTCAAGGAAAGAAATTCTATGCATCTGCTGAATTCAAGGCATTTCGACAGAAAAAAAAACTATGATTGCAACATTATATTTTTCAGACTATCTGAAATCTTAGTGTAAGAACCTTGAACATTTATACCAATATAAATTAGGTTTATGAAAAGGTCTCCAAATTCATTGCTGGAAAAGGTCTTTATAATAAAATAATGAAGTAACGGTGTTATTTACAGTATTTTTAAATTAGGTTGTAGAAGTTAGCAAGCTGGTGTATAAACTTGAGGTAATAATAATGGCATTAACCAAGATGGGTTCAATTTCTGATGACTTCAGTGTCATAGTCATGTAGTTTGCAACAGTACAGGCAGTCCTCAACTTACAACTATTCATTTAGTGACTGAAATTAATGGCATTGAAAAAAGTGACTTATGACCAGTCCTTGCACTTATGACCATTGCAGCATCCCCATGGTCACATGATCAAAATTCAGAAGCTTGGCATCTGGCGTGTATTTATGATGGTTGCAGCACCCTAGGATTATGTGATTGGCACTTGCAAACTTGTGAGCCAACTTCAAAGTCAGTGAGGGAAGACAGATTTGCTTAATGACTGCATGTTTCATTTAATTATAGTGATTCCCCTAACATTCATGGCAAAAAAAGGTTATAAAACCAGACACAAGTCAGCTTAGCAACAAAAATTCTGGTCTGAATTGTGGTCATAAGTCAAGGACTACCTGTATAGCAGTTTCTCATTACAATTTTGGGGATTTTTTTATTTTCAATTTCCTCGTTTAGTTTACTGTGTAGCATTTCCATGCAAGTACTAAACTAGTCCAACCCTGCTTAATTTTTTTGAGGTCAGCCAAGGTCAGTTAATTAAGGACATGAATTGGATACCATAGGTGGAAACAGTATTAATTACTGAATACCGAAGGAAATACGTTTCAAAGTTTAGAAGTGATACACAAAAGGTACTTTTGCAGCAGGTATTTGCTTGCAGCAAGCCTTTGCAAGTGGCGGCATCTTCAAAAGGGCTTTCCTACAAGTTATGGGATCCCTTGGAGAACCAGATCTTAAGCCAGAAGACACAATCTGAATCCCCAGAATTGCAGACAACTCTTGAAAACCTTGTTTATGACCACTAACATCTCTAGAAGTGTTTTCAAATAGTGATTTTTAACAATGAAATATTTGACAGAGGAGGAACTATATTAACTAATTTAATCTTTAAATAATGAAAAAACCAAATATAGTTTTTTGTTGTGATATGCACTAATTTGCAGCTTCTATGTGCCGCTCAGATGCTACAAATATCCCTCAGTCTGCAACAATTGCATACCCCGCCCAACACAACTTAAGGTTTTAAAGATTTCAAGCAATACTTTGAATGGACTCTATAAAATGGAAACCAACATAACATGATGTGTATAACATACATATAGATTACTAGTTGCATTTTGCACAGATTGAAGCTTTTGGGTAGCTCACAATACATAATGTAGTTGTGGTGTGTTTTTATTTAGAACTATAAAGTGCTTTGGTTCAATCGCCAAAATGTTATAGAGCAGCGATCCCCAAACTTTTTGGCACCAAGGTCTGGTTTCACGGAAGACAATTTTTCCATGGACCAGAGGGGAGGGATGTTTTTGGTTTCACTCACTTGCCTGCTCACAGTACCGGTCAGTGGCCATGGGATTGGGAACCCCTGTTCTAGAGCATGAAATAACACAAAATGTATGTTGTAGGCACACTTAAAGCAGCAGCCACTTTTCTCAGGATTACAAGGCAGGTAAAGAGACATTTCCAAATTCAAAGCACCCTTTGTACATCAGATCTTAAATACTGGTAGTCCTCAACTTATGACCACAATTGAGCCCAAAATTTCTGCTGCTAAGTGAGATAATTGTTAAGTGAATTTTGCTCCATTTCTTGCCACAGTTGTTAAGTGAATGACTGCAGTTGTTATGTTAGTAACAACGGTTGTTAAATGAATCTGGCTTCTCCCATTGACTTTACTTGTCAGAAGGTTGCAAAAGGTGATCACATGACCCCAGGACACTGCAACCATCATAAATATAACCAATTGCCAAGCATCCAAATTTTGATCACGTGATCATGGGGATGCTGCCATGGTTGTAAGTGTGAAAAACAGTCATAAGTCACTTTTTTCAGTGCCTTTGTAACTTCAAACCATCATTAAATGAACTATTATAAGTCGGGGACCACCTGTATTACTCAGCTGAAATTCTTCATACTCAGAATTGTCTAGTTCCAAATTTGCAGAATCATTTCAATTTAATAAAGGATTAAAATCATAAACCTATGAAGTTTAGAGATTTTGTGACTTAGTTTTTTTTAAAACTTAGATACATTTGTGACTATTATTATATATTTCATTTTTAGGCAGCAATTGGTATTAAAAATGCACATATTGTATTTTGTAGATCATATTCATAAGAGATAAAGGATATGCTTAGGTCTCACGCCATGAAATGGAAATACATGTTTTTGAAATAATTTATGGGTTTTTTTCCTAGAACATAAGTACTGGATTGGCAATAGCTGGAGTGATTGTACTTGCAAAGAGTATCAAATTGGTAAGTTACACTTTGGTATAAATATATATTGAGTATATATACATACATACATACATACATACATACATACATACATACATACATACATATATATCTATATATCTACATATCTACATATATATGTAGAAGCATATACATATATATGTAGAAGCTCCTAGAAGCACAAGGCTGAAGACACAAGCCTGATAATCAGCCTGAAGATGACGAAAATACGAGTTCCGGGTACATTTGTAAAGAAAGAAACAGACATTCTGAGAACTCCAGAACTAAAATAATTAAAATTTTACTAAGCTTTCGTCAGCCATCTGCTGACATCGTCAGAGTATTAAACTACCATTACAGAGATCTCTGCCTTTATATGCCATTAATCAATTTGGCCATTGCACGTGTGATAGGTCCTTCCAGCCGTCTCCATATATATAATTTTAGAAAGCACATACTGTTGTATCCAATAAATTGGAACAATGTTAATAATGAGCATGCTGCTTGCTCATGTACAACTTGCAGCCAAGTTGTGTTTTAACGTAGCCTGTTTTGTTTCAAAAAAATACCAAAAATTTTTATTACTTATTGTTAAATGAGAACTACCTGTTCTGTCTTTTCAAAGCAAAATAGAAAGTAGATTTATATTGCTTTGAGTCTTGTTTGCCTTTTTTGGCAGGATTTTTAAAACTATCAACCATTATAGTTTATAGGTTTTAGGGATCTCACTTTATTCATTTGGGCTCGGAGGCCATCTTCTGAAATACGGGAATGTCACTGACTGAAATAATGGCACAGAGATTTTTCATTAATGATCCTATTTGATGGGTTTTTCTAAATAAGGAACTTGCAAAGTCTTTCACTAATGAATGTAAGAAAAGAAAGAAAAGAAAGCCCTTAAATATTTGCAGAAGTTTATACTAGTAATCACAACCTTAATGTATTGCTGCAGTACATATTGAACTAAGCTTCTGTGTACTTGGGGGTCTTAATTTACAATGAAAAACTTTGTTGCCATAAATATTCCCAAATTTTATTTTATTTTTTATTTTAAAATATGCTTGTTGCTTTTTTAAAAAAAGTTGTTTTAGACCTTGAAATGCCATAATGAGTACATTTCTTGGAATTATGTTACTCAATTTATTTACAGACCTTCACACATTACTTTCAAGGGCTTCTATGTTGGTGAAGAGGCCTTGTAAGAGGACAAGAGAGACATTGTACAAATAATTTAAATCCTGGTGTTCTAACCTTCATATAATAAGGGTGGGATGTTATATGAATAGCATATCCCAAGGACCAATCTGGTAGGAAATACTAATTGTATAGCAACTCCTTTCTTCTTGTTCTTACTTCTTTTAAAGTAGGGTTTTAACTGAAGAGGCCATCTAAATTTATTTCCCTATAAAGTATGAAAACATTCTATATTAAGTAAAATTCAGGGTGATGTTTTATAAGTTTTCTATAAAGCATGTTTTATTTGGGTATAAATTGTATTTTATTTCAAAGTGTTCATTTAGATAAAAATTGCATGTTTAAAGTGTCTTTCCTGAAACCATTGATGTTCAATCTTCATAGCACTTTATAGAGTGAGAATTAGTAATAAAAGGAGTTTTTTTTATAATACAATGGATATATATTGAAAATTTCGACCAAGTTAAACTAATAATGATTTTGCAGTTATTATATGTATTCAAATATATAAAATATATATGTTGTATAATTACATATTTAATTTTAAAAAGGAATAAATATATAATACATTGATTTTTTTTATCCTGCTTTTATTATTTTCATAAATAACTCAGAGTGAGAACATACTGAATACATCTTCCTTCTCCTATTGTCCTCAAAACAACAATCCTGTGAAGTGAGTAGGGCTGAAAGAGAATGAGTGGTCCAAAGTCACCCAGCCAGTTTTCTTGCCTAAGGCAGGACTAGAACTTCCAGTCTCCTGGTTTCTAGCCTTCTGCATGAACCACTAGACCAAATACTGTACGCCCACATTTACCGTATTTTTCGGAGTATAAGATGCTCCGAAGTATAAGACGCACCTACCTTTTTTGGCGAGGAAAACAAGAAAAAAAAATCTGCCTCTACCTCTGCCTCCCAGCAATTTGCCTCCTTGCAGCAAACAGCAAACAGCCTGTTTCAGTTTCGCTTTGTTTCAGCACAGCCGATTAGCACAAGGAAAAAAAAATCTGCCTCTGCGTCCCTGCAGCCTGAAACAGCTGATGGTCGGGAGGCCGATCCAACGGACAATCACCTGCTTGTGCTAAATAGGGTGTGTTGAAGCTGAAACTGGCTGTTTGCTGTTTGCTGCAAGGAGGTAAATTGCTGGGAGGCAGAGGCCAAAGGGTGGGGGCCGGTGGGCAGGGCTACATTCGGTGTATAAGACGCACCCAAATTTTCCCCCTCTTTTAGGGGGGAAAAAGTGTGTCTTATACTCCGAAAAATACGGTATATTCTTATAATATTTGTATAGGCACTGTTTATATTCTTTTTTCTTATGAATAGACAGCCAAATTCACAAATGCTTTGGAAATACCTTTGGAATTTATAGAGAAGAATGTTAAACTACGTGGACAATTACGTCGAATAACTGAACAAGGATTAGAAATCGAACATGTACCTATTACCCTTCCAATCATTTCCTCTCTGCAGAAAAGATGTAAGTAAGACGAGTAACTTCATAGTGGCAAAGTTAATTTTTTTTACAGGTTTGAAACATTTTTTAGAGGTTTGAATTTAAGGAATTCTAAACATGATTGAGTGGCCACCTTTAGAAAACTCATATGAAAAGCAAATGCAATCTATATTTTACCATGTACTTGTATGTTGATTAAAGTTTTACAATATTCATATTCAAAGTAGGGAAGAATGCTTTGGATGCTTTGGATGTAATATGAGAATCCTCACTGCCTCTGGAGGTTGCTTCTTAAAGGAACTCCATCTTTTTCCCAAGCTGGCACTTTTTCTTAGCCCTTAGGTGTTTAAGTTAAGGAGGTGTTACATAATCAGACAGTGGAAGCTCTGACTCATGGGTGTCAAACTCACCACATCACATTGCCGTCACGTGACATTTCACGATGTTTTTCCCATTCACGGAGCTGGGGTGGGTGTGGCCTGCGCATGATGCATCCGGCCCTCAGGCAGCCAGTTTGACACCCCTGCTCTAACTGTTCACTAACACACTAAAACCATTGATAGACAGTTGGATGGGAATGAAGATAGACATGTTCACGTACTCTTAAGCCATGTGGATTACTTGAGTTAAATGAGACAATGTCTTTCAGCCTGACATCCCACAATGGCTTTACAAGTAGTTCTTGTTTAGTGACTACCTCACTTAGCAACAGTTTGCACTTATAGTAGTGATGAAAAAGTAACTTTATGACCAGTGCTTGTATTTACATACAAGCCCAGTCCCTTGGGAGTTGGGCGCCATACAAATGTAATAAATAATAATAATAATAATAATAATAATAATAAAAATCTCAGACCAGAGTCTTCTTTGGCTAGCTGACCAAGTGGAGAGAATAAAAACAAATTGTGCTCCCTCAGGTGTTCCAGGAAAGAATTGGGCATCCACCCTCTATCTTTATTTTTGAAGTTTTATGATTATGTTTTATTTTGTATGTTATAATAATAATAATAATAATAATAATAATAATAATAATAATAATAATTAATAATAATAATAATAATAATACATTGGCAGATCTGTAAAGCAAAGAAAAGCTGAAGACAGACAAAGATAAGCATGGTCATAATTTCACTTAGTGACCACTTTACTTAATGACCAAGTTGCCTGTCCCAATTATGGTAGATGAGAACTACCTGTAAGAAGATAAAATGGGGGCATACTTGATTTGAGCTTCTGGAGGGGAAAAAAAGAGATAAGACAGCAAGAAAAATAATGTGTTTATTTTAGTAGGTTTTAACCCCTACAGAGGAAATTATTATTTAGGCCTTTCTAACCTGCCTTGACTCTAAAACTCAAGGTGGTTTACATGGAATCTTCTTTCATTTTATCCTCACAACAGTAGCCATGTGAAATTGGTTGGGCTGGGAGAGAGAAATGGGTTCAAAATCACATGTAGAATTCCCATGGCTACGGGCAGACTTCAACTTCGTTCAGTCCTAATCCAAACACACAACATTACGCTGCTACGCTACACCACTTGACTGCTACTGAAACACCATATTAGGCTGGGTAAGAAAAAGGTTAAATACAGACTATGGGTTAGGTTAAAAATAAAAAAAACCTGGAGGCATAGATTAAGGTTCAGACTGCTTTGAATGGAGTAGATTAAAGAGTATATTCATAATAGCAATAGCAATAGCAATAGCACTTAGACTTATATACCGCTTCATAGTGCTTTACAGCCCTCTCTAAGCGGTTTACAGAGTTAGCATATTGCCCCCAACAATCTGGGTCCTCATTTTACCCAGCTCAGAAGGATGGAAGGCTGAGTCAACATTGAGCCGGTGAGATTTGAACCGTCGAACTGCAGCTAGCAGTCAGCTGAAATAGCCTGCAGTGCTGCACTCTAACCACTGCGCCACCTCGGCTCATAATCTTGGAATACTCTATTCTTTAGCTGTCACTGGAATCACTGGCGGTAGCTGTTGTGAGAAGTGCCTTTGTACAGTTATATGTGGTATGCCAACTACATCCCTTTCCCAGCCTCATCAGTTTTGACAGTGATTATTTATGCCTTGACTACATCCATGTTGACTACTGCAGTGTACTCCTCTAGAAAATAAGGGAAATGATCTTGACAGAGTTAGGCAAGATCTGCTACCAAAGCAACAAGGAAAAAGAAATATGATTTAAATCCAAAACAAGCAGAATGTCCAAAATAAGTGGCTCAGACAGGACTTCCCTAATTCATTGGATTGTAAGAAGGAGGAAGAGGTACTGCACAAATAAACTTGCAAGATTTTGTTATGATAGCCCCTCCTTAAAATATCTTTAATCTTCCTGTGGAGTTGATTCATGAGCTGGTCTACCTGACTTCAAGATGGGACTACCTATGAAAATGTCCCATGAGATGGGACAACGAATGAATTTTCCATGACATGGAAATGTTTTATTTATTTATTTGTTTGTCAAACATGTACAAGATAGCAGGTATAGGTATAAACATAAACATAATCAAAGTGAATACAGATAGATGAGGACAATAGGACAGTAGGATAGGGACGGTAGGCACGCTGGTGCGCTTATGCACGCCCCTTACAGACCTCTTAGGAATGGGGTGAGGTCGACAGTAGACAGTCTAAGGTTAAAGTTTTTTGGGTTTGGGGAAGAAACCACAGAGTCAGGTAGTGAATTCCAGGCATTGATCACTCTGTTGCTGAAGTCGTATTTTCTGCAGTCGAGTTTGGAGCGGTTTACATTAAGTTTGTATCTATTGTGTGCTCGTGTATTGTCGAAGGCGTCATAGTTCTAAGTTGTCTAAGCCCAAGATTTCAAGTCTGGTGGAATAAGGTATTCTGTTGCGAGTGGAGGAGTGGAGGACTCTTCTCGTGAAATATTTTTGGACTCTCTCAATTGTATTAATATCCGATATGCAGTGCGGGTTCCAGACAGGTGAGCTGTATTCGAGAATTGGTCTAGCGAACGTTTTGTATGCTCTAGTTAGCAGTGTAATGTTGCCAGAGAAGAAGCTACGCAGGATTAAGTTGACTACTCTTAGTGCCTTTTTGGCAATGTTGTTACAATGTGCAGAAGTTGTAGTTATGTAAAATATATCAGCTAGATTGTTAAATGGGGCATATTATGTCTGCACTAAAAAAATCCCTGTGCTACTTGCCAGATGTTTTCTGGAGACAGTTTAAAATGCTGGTATTGACTTTTGAAGGCTTAAACGGTTTAGAGTATGAGTTTAAGGACTGTTCCTTTTGTTACGGTTGTCAAGTTGTTAAGATTAGCAGGCGAGGTCCTTTTGAAGAAGTCTTCACTGTCAGAGGCTCAGATTTCGGGTGTGTGGGAAGGAAAAGTTGCATTTGCTTCTTGCTTTTTCTATGTTTAGGAAATAGATAAAGATGTGGAGTGGGGGGGGGAGAGGGAGGTTGCTAGACTTGTTAGACAGTGTTAATGTTTATTTTATTGTGAATTTTAAGTTCTGTTTTATGTTTTGTTAGCTGTGTTGAGTGCTCACCAGAGCTGAAGGGCAAGTTTTGAATCAAATAAAATCTCTTCAGTGTTTTCTTGCTTCAGAAAACAAAAACTTATTTTTATCCTGCATTTTTATACTAACGGTAATTGAAGCAACATATACAATATATTTTAAAAATGAATAAAAACTAATACTAAAAATACAGAGCCTACATCTTTCAGATCTGCTTTGTAGTTTACCTGAATCGATTTCAGTTTACATAAATGCACATTACTTAACACTTTCTATACTCACTTGAAGTAGGTATTTATAATTACTTTCCGTCATTATCAATACCATGGCTGTGAATTCAAAGCCCTTAATGAAGCGGTTCTTTGTCATTTCTGTTATTCCATGATATAGAAAAAGAAGACACATGTGCAAATTATTCAGTGCACTAGTTTCTCCATGCATGGAACAGTCACTTTTGGATAGTTGATTTCTGAAATAGTTTTTAGCTTTCTTCAGTCATAGAAAATATTAACAGCTCTAGCAATAAGACCATTAACTTTGTCTCCTAGAATCTTTCATTTAAATCCTGGACAGCAAAATTCTAGTTTACTTTCCCCCTTTAACTGTTTAGATCAATGACCTAAATGAGGTGTTTTTACTAATGTTCTAATAAAACAACAATCCATGTATATCATTTTAGGGCATTCAAATGGTTTGTTGCTTGTCAGGCTTGCTGGTGTGGAGTTAACATCTGATGGTGTAATCTGGTTAAAAGAAGAAATGAAACCTTCACAAATGATTTGGTTTCAGCTTTTGGGCAGAAAGGAATCAGTACTTGATTGCTTCGTAATAGTAAATAAGGTAAGTAAATGTCCAGAGGGAATAGAAGAACTTCCATGAGCGCAAACAATTAAGAGTGCTTAGTGTAAAATAATTTATGCTGAGTTCACTGACTCTTACTCCCAAGTAAAAACTTGCATCAAGGTCCTGCATCAATTCTGGATTCAGAGATGCTGGATGATGTTATGCAATGTCCTAGAGTCTAGGACCTAGACAAACATTTGGCAAACTATTGTACCGATGGTGGAAGGAGCAGAGGTTGGTGCACAGGGAGACTTTATTCCTGGTCTTAGCCAGGGGTGGGTTCTAACTTACCTCGCCGCCGGTTCGCTTCCTCCCACGCCACTGTGCATTGCGCGTCGCGTGGCTGTGCCGTGCGGGCGCACGCCTGCTTCGTGCGCGCGCGCATGCACAGTGATGAAAATTTGCAAAAAAATCCCCCCCCAAAAAAGAGCCAAAAACAAGATGGCGGCGCATGCGCACTGCCGGGGACTCGGCTTATGCGCAGAAGAAAAAAAATAGCAAAAAATCCCCCCCCCCAAAATCCCCCAAAAAAGATGGCAGTGTCCATGGACCAGCACCGACAGAACCGGCTCCGTGACGTCACCAGCAGTTTGCTACCGGTTCTATAGAACCGGTGCGAACCAGGAGGAACCCACCTCTGGTCTTAGCCTATGGCAGCTGCCCTCCAACATGTTAGGAGTGCAGTTCCCTGGAATTCCCAACCAACACTGCCAAAAGTTGCAAATCTAGAAATAGTAGCCCCAGTGCATCCAGAAGGAAAGGTAGTTTTCAACTTACAACGTTCAACTTTCAGTCAGAAACTCTGTTATTAATCAAAGTGCTTGTTAAGTGAGTCACACTCAATTTACAATCTTTTTTTGCTACAGTTTTTAAGTGAATCACTTCAGTTATTAACTGAATCATGCAGTCATTAAGCCAGGGGTGTCAAACGTCGTCATGGTGGCATCACGTGACTTTTTTCCTCTTCGCTAAACCGGGCGGGGGTGGAACCAGCATGTGACGCATCCGGCCCGCGGGCCATGAGTTTGACACCCCTGCATTAAGCCAATCCAGCTTTCCTCATTGACTTTGCTTGTCGGAAGCCAGCTGGGAAGTTCGCAAATGGGGATTGCATGATCCCAGGATTCTTCAGTTGCCATATGCCGGTTGCCAAGGGCCCAAATGTCAACCATGTGACTGATGGGATATATTGAAGGTTGCAAGTGCAAGGATTGTTATAAGTCACTCTTTCACTGCCGTTGTAACTTTGAATGTTCACTAAATGGTTGTAAGTCAAGGACTACCTGTATTGAGGTTAGACAATGATGGCATTACTTAAGAAAATTTATAGGGCTGCCCAAGTCACTTGAGGAATTCAGCTTTAATGTTTGTTCCTTACTGGAACGGACACAGTATGTAATATGTTAATTATATGTCTTATGCAAAACTTTAATGTCTTTTTTGAACAGGGGAGATTTTCCAGTATTTGTCTAAATGAAGAGATCTTGCGACGGGGGCTTGGCAAGACAATTCGTATTGAAGGGTTGGCTCATGAATCCCAGATATACTGGAAGCTTCACAAGAGGCTACTTCAAGCAGAAATGAAAGCTGTGAAAAAAAAGAAAGGAATCTGGAAAGAAGAGACATTCATTGAAAAGTTCAAAGAACACATAAACAATTATAAATTTATCCAAAAATTAAAGCAGTTTGCAACATGGTTGAGAATCCGGCTATGAAAACAATTGCTTGGAGGAGCCTAAATGGAGCAGGGAGTAGCATTATGTTAGTTTCTGTAAAAATGATGTAACTAAGTTCTTAAGATGAAAACATCTGATACCTATGTCGTAAGAAAATGTGCATATACAATGCACATAATTATTGTTAAAAGTTTTAATCTAAGCTTTTTCACAATGAAGAACTCTCTTTAGGCTGGCTAACTCTCCCAGAGGAAGAAAGCACAAAATATAATGTGAATATAAAGGAAATACGGAATTATTGGTGATGTATTTTACAAAGATTGCGTGAAACATCAGGGCAAAAAAAAAAAAAACCAACAGCAAGGAATGGTCTCCATTATTAAATTTTGTGCAAAAAATTGGTTTTATGATAGGGCAGCCATAATGCTGATGTTTGACCTTTGGCAACATACATGTTTCTAGATGCTGAATTTGGCTTCATTTGGGAGAACTGCTTTCTGGCTTCAGTTTATGATGGCAGCATTATTTAATGCTCTTGGACAATTGTCTGATTTAGGTTCATACTGGTACTGGTTGAAGATGATTAGCTAATAATTATGTAAATTAGCCCCATAAACATTGTGGATTTTGTGCTGTCTGTTCTAGAGGTGGTTCTTAATGGATATCAAGATACTACCCACATTCTATAAATATCAAAGTGTAGCAATTACAATTCTTGGTTCATTGCTCCTATAACTAGACCAGGTTTCTTTCAGAAAAGGTAGAAATTATACCAGCCAAACTATCTTATCTGTACATGGTGTATGCTCTTTGGTCTGTGTCCGTGTGGCTTCATTCCTTTGTTCTGTTTATTTCTCTTTACTTCGTGATGCCACATGGAAAAATTAAATGCAGCTGCCTGTATAATTTGTTTATCAAAGAGAATAGCTAATTTCAGAGAGACCAATGTGTTCAAGAGTCAGTATTACTGCTTATGTTTTATAGACCTTCTAATGTTTTAAGGGACAAAGAAGGAAGTGACATTGAAATTATGGACTTGTGCTCAAGGCAAGTTTGTGTTGGATTTGAATGTAAAGATTAATTGACCTGATCATAAGATGTGATCACATGAATAGATTTACTTTGGTAGAACATTATGTATTACTTTGTGTTCTGAACCACTTATTTATATGCTTAACTAGCACTTGACAACATTTTGAATGGTCTTGCCAATGTAGGTAATATATATAGAGAATATATCTACATTGAGAATTAAATCTTATAGAAATATTTTTTTGCTGATCTGTATTGTCTTAAAATTAGTTCAATACAAAGCAATATGTATTCCTTAAATATCAATATATGAAATACAGTTCTTCAATCCCCCTAATATAGTTATTTTTCTTTGTAACTTTAGCTATACTGGTAGTAATTTTAATATTGGTAGAAAGACTCTGCCTGCATTCACTCTGCCTGCATTCACACTCCAAATTAAATAAAGTAGGGTTAGCTAATTTTGTGTAAAACTAGACATTGTGGGTTATGAGCTGTTTGATGGTTTAGTGCAGTATGTAAAGTTAGCTTGCGGCTTATTCAACAAACTGTGCTTAAGGGCTCTGTGCTCAACTAGCTTGCTCTTGTGGTTAAAGGCACCAAGCTAGAAAATGAGAGATCATGAGTTCTAGTCCCGTCTTAGGCATGAGAGCCAGTTAGGTGCCATTTTGGACCAGTCATTCTCCAGTCACCGAGACAGAGAGAGGGACTACCTCAAAGTCACCCAGCTGGCTTTGTGCCTGGGGCGGGACTAAAACTCACAATCTCCTGTTAACCACTATACCCGAATGGCTCTCTTGGGTGTAATATGCCCAATTCATTTTTCATTGTCTTTAGCGATAACGTTATCTCATTCTTCTCATAGAATGTGTTTAAAGTGTGTTATTCAGTTAAAAAAACACACTTCAGATCTGAATGATGACTTAAAGAGTACTTTTGAGTATTAAAAACCTGTCTTAAGAATGGAACCGGGTAATATGATCTGCAGATTTATTTTCCAGACCCACAGCTCTGTGAATTGCTAGCGTAACTTCCACCACAAATTAAACCTTCCTAATAATTTTAAATACAGTCCTGTTGTTCTACATGATTTAAAGCATAGCTTTTAAAAAGTGCATTTTATATCGAAGAATGACATTAAATCCTGATTTCTGTCTTCAAGATTTTATCCTGGTCACTTCATTCAGCATGATCCCACTGGCTGCTATCATAGGCTGAGAAATAGTAGCAAAATTATTTCTGGGGGATAAAGGAGATTCATCTGGGCATGTTGCTGTTATATTACAAATGTTTAGTAGAACAATAATGCTATAAAATATCAGTGGGGAATTGCTTTTCTCTTTCTCTCCATTTATGAAGGGTCCAGCTCCCCAACCATGTCACTTCTAATTATCTTTGGATAAAGTTTCTTCAGCTGGAGCCCATGATGCTGTGCTTTGAAACTGCAGTCTCTTCAGCCGAATTGAATAACATCAATGGGGTGTTTCTATGGTTTCAGCCAGGCCAAAACTGGACAGTGATGAAAAGGTGAAACTTAAGCTGGCTGCTCCTAGAGGTCACCGTTCCCCCATTCCAGCCTCCCTTCCTTCAAACTGTCTGCAAAGCCAATGCATCAGATTGACAATAATTCCTTTTTGCAACCCCTAGGATAAAGAAAAGAGTGCCACTTCGAAAACTTGCACTCTTTCTTAGATGCAAGACTGCTTTGCATATATTAAACATAAGAGCTGATGCGATCTGCCGGTTAAGAATCACTCAGATCTGACTGCAACTGAACTTCCTACTGCTGTAGCCTCAGGCGCACATAATGACTCTGCTCATTGTACTAACTTTTAATTGGTTTGTTTAGTTTTAGTTTGGCTTGGTTTATGTGTCATTGGAACCAGTCATGAGTGATAAATTATAATCTCTATGGTTTAGCAGTACTGGATACAAATTAAAGGTGGTTCATTTAGTAACCATAGTTAAATCATGGTTTAGGGTCATGTGGGAACCAGACAATAGAATAGAAGTAGAGCAGGGGTGTCAAACTCAAGGCTGGATCTGGCCCGCGGGGTACTTTGATTTGGCCCGCGGTGCTTCTGCCAGCGAAAACGGGCTCCCAAGCTCCATTTTCAGCTGCCACGGCCTCCTGCAACCCTCTGCCAGTGAAAACGGAGCTCGGGAGAGCCCTCTCGAGCACCGTTTTCACTGGCAGAGGGTTGCAGGAGGCCGTGGCAGCCAAAAACGGAGCTCGGGAGCCTATTTTCGCTGGCAGAGCGCTCGGCCACCACAGGCGCCCCCGACAGGAGTGACGTCGAGCTGGCCACGCCCACCCTGGCTCAAGGTCAAACACAACCCTGATGCGGCCCTCAATGAAATCGAGTTTGACAGCCCTGAAGTAGAGTCTTTTGCAGCCAGAAGACACATTTAAAATACAAACAAACGCAAAACAATTTTCTAAGTAATACAGAGTGTGACATGGTGATATCCCTAGAAGAGACATGGCTAATAATTTTGTCCAATACTTTCTGTGATTCAGGATGTGGGATTAAAGCAAAGTCAATGTGTTAGCCTACTATAGGCTTAAAGCTCCTGTTGAATTAAAAATAATAATAAAGCAAAATACTGCACACAGACCATCTGTGATTTGCCACCAAATTTCATTATGTAATTTTGGGAAACTCCAGGATCACAAAAATGGGATTAGGGCTTTGCGGTTTATAGGTTTTCCTCCTAGACTCCTGGGACATCTTTCAGAGAAAATATGTCTAGCTTTGCCTTCTCTGTGGATTTAGATAAACCACTTAAGATTGCCTTATGTCGGTATTTCTCAACCTTAGCAACTTGCTAGGGAATTCTGGGAGTTGAAGTCCACAAATCTTACAGTTGCTGAGATTAAGAAACACTGTCTTATGCCATTGCAAACTAGAATCACCATTAAAAGGTTGTTTCCAACATAATACAGGGGAAAATACTTCGAATGATAGGAATATCCCATATAAACTGAAGAAACAGGTATTTTTTTCTTAATTTGTCATGTAAATTAATAGAGCAATTGACAAGGGCAGGATGAAGCAGCTCTTTTCTAGCTGCGGTTGTGTTTTGTTTTAAAAGAGAGCACTTTCTTCACTAGAGAGAGATCCCACGGTTTCACTCTTCATTAGAGAGAGATCCCACGCATGTAAAGCAGCAGTTACATAAACAATACACCCCAAACTTTCTTGCTTCTTTCTTATTGGAGAATTTGAAATAGGTGAATGAAAGCAGCTTGGTTCTCCCAGCAGACTTTGAACCAGCAAACAATAGAGGCAGGTTGAATTGGACAGAGGCGAGAATAATCTGGAATTCCTGGTGCTGGATTATACCAATCCTGGGCTTCTTAAAATGAAAATAGATAGCAGTGGCTCTGCAGCATTTTTAAAATGCGTATGAAATAGGAATTTGCAGCAAGTGATGTAGGACACATATCCTAGTGGATCTACACTAAAACAGATTAGTGCTGTGCTGTGTATTCTTTTTTTTTTAAAGAAAAAAATACCATTGTTTTCAGTGTGGATTGCTTTTTTCCAAAATGAATATAATACTTCAGTGACATTTTCATAAGCTGGGTCCAAAGATTTTGCACTTAATTTAGTGACGAGGTAGCCCAAGTGTTCATGTAAAGTCTTGCCTTAAAGTTTTTTTCTTCTCCTTGATGTCCTGCACTTTAATTATTTAGTTATATTTAAAATAATTATAAAGCCTCTCTTCTCACAATTTGCACAATGGGCAATCAATAACAATAAAAATACAGTACAAAACCAAGAATAATTCAACAAAATCAAAGATAACACATACTCAAAGCTGGCAGTGAACGTATATACAAATACACCTACCACAGAATGGACTCCTGCATTTTGGTCCAGAGTGCTGGAGAAAAGCCAGGTTTTTGTGGTTCCGCAGAAGACTAATATGGTAAAAGGGAAACAGAAGGATTTCATTTCAGGATGGGCAGACAAACAGATTGCAAAGGAATGGAGGCTGTATAGTAATTGTTTTACCCTTCTGTTCAATTGTGTTCTCTGAGACTGCTTGGAGAAGTTCCTGCAGTTTCCTTGGCAGGGTTTTTCAGAAGTGGTTTGCCATTGTCTCCTTCCTAGAGCTGAGAAGAAGTGACTGGTCCAAGGTCCCCCAGTTGGCTTTGTGCCCAAGGTGGGACTGGAACTCACAGTCTCCCAGTTTCTGGCCAATGCCTTAACCACTACACCTTCCTGGCTCTCTATACCAATAATATCAGTAGTTTTATCTGTTTTACAGTATGAAAAAAGATTTAGAAACACCATCAAAGGTACTGTTAGAGGGTATGAAGTAGGAAAACAAGATTTCTTGGAGAAGAGAACTTGCCAGAAATGGGAAGACAAATTTAGACACAGTATTACCTTTTAAAATTAACTCTAATAGCAAGCAAACAAAACAATACAAAGATACTCTGTATGCACTGGGTGGACTTGCTTGTTTGTTTTTTTGCTTTGGTTTATTTACCTCCTGTGGTGTTCAACATGGCATTCATGGTGCCTGCACATCTTATTCTTACAACCGAATGAGGCAAATTAAATGGAGGAATTGGATTGAATTGCACAACAATAAATTGCATTTATTGTTCATGGTTTATCAACTAAGTCACAATGGCCGAATTCACAGAGTTCATTAACCAATAATTTAAAACGTTTAAACTACAATCAATGAATTCATAGGACACACTCAGCCAAACCAAACAATCTTCGGGATGACTTAGTGAGCTGACTAAATGAAGATTTGAAGCTGTCTAATTAGAGCTATTCCCTGTCTAATATTGATCCACTACATCAAACTGATTAGTTTTGAAGAATGCTGATTTTGGTCTGCAAGTATATAGTAAAGCAAAAACTATAAAGCCATAAGATTAGTTTAAGGGAGTTCCAGAAAATGGAATGGGTTAGCAGCATTATAAAGAATTGTTAAATTGTATCACTTACATCCAAGGTCAACGTGATTCTGATGTACCACTAGCTTGGACAGGACTAGAACTCAGTCTCCTATTTTCTAGCTTGGTGTCTTAACCACTAGACTAAACTGGCTCATAAATATAAATGTATGTATAAGCAATGTATAAGCATGCCAAGTAATTATACATTCATGTGAAATAATTTCTAAAGATGCTTTAAAGCAATTCGTATTAACATTACTGCAATATACTCATTAGCGAAAAGCAGAAGTAGAGTTATTCATGTCACATCAGGGGTGGGTTCTGGTTTTCTTCGCTGCCAGTTCGCTCAGTGTCATGCCGCGCAGGCGCTTCGCGCATGCGCAGTGCTTAAAAAAAGATGGTGCCACCTATGGTGCCGCCGAAACAACCGGTTCGGGGGCATGGCAGGCCTGGGTTGCTGCCGGTTCTAGCGACTCAGGCTGCCAAGTTACTACCGGTTCTATAGAACCGGTCTGAACCTGGAGGAACCCACCTCTGTGTCACATAGCCTTTTATGTCTCATTTCTCCCATATATTTTTCTTTATTGAGGTGGTCCAGTTAACTAGACAGCTAGCGTGGTGTAGTGTAGTGGTTAAAGGTGCTGGGCTAGGAAAACCTAGGTTCTATTCCCCTTAGGCATGAGAGCCAGCTGGATCTTGGGCCAGTTATTTCTTCCCAGCCCAAATAAGCATCAGACTGTACAACTGGCTGGCTGAAACACAAAAACAAAGAAACAAAATTGGTCCATCCTGTATTGATACCTTTGCGGTGTGAATTAAATGTGCGCAGTGCAAAACAGGTGGACTTTGCAGTTGTGTGGGGCAAACCCTAAGAAAAGCAATAATAGTATCCCAATAAAGGGTAACTGGGAAACCCGAAAGAGTTTTTACGTCCCACAACAAAGGCGTTAGATAAATGTTTACTAGATGCAACCTTTCAAGATATCCCAATATTTTCATTATGCTGTCTGTTATAAAATATATTGTCATTGTCATCATCAGCCATTCAGTTGTGTTCAACCTTTAGCCAGTCTATGGATCTGCACTGTCCATGCCCCTCTGTCTCGCACTGCCTCCTTCAAGTCCACCATGGTCATCCTGGTGTTATCCTCTTTAGTGTCCAGCCAGTGGGTAATGAAAAAATATTGGGGAGGGAGAAAAAAGATGTAGTAATAAAGCTACAAGATCCTTATAAATATGCATAAAAATGAACTCACAAGATATATTGAGGAAAAAATACAGAAGCCATATGTTTGCAAAACCCACGTTCAGTCATTAGATGCTCATGTTAAATAGGTCCTTCCTAGGTACTATTTAATCTTCCTGGGTCCTAAAGTCTAGGATTTGTGGAGTTTATTGAACCTCCACAGGGAGAGAATTCCAGTGTGGAGACAACAGTCAAAAAGCCCATTTCCAGTGTTCCATCAGATGACAGTCTTTTAAAGATGAGACATGAAGGAAGTTGGCCCTGTTGGATCTGATTAGATGGGTAGATGAATACAGGAAGTGGTGGTCTTCAATCAACAGAGACATCCAGATTACATGCAGATGAGAGATGATCTACTTGTTATTACAGTATAAGCATGGTTGCATGACAGTTATGATTAAAAGTCAAGGAATTCATGGAGTTAAGTTATACAATATATTGTACCTGTTGTGTTTTCACAACTTACTGAACCATAACTACATGCACTAGGTTTGTGAGACACAGCCAGGCTAAAATCAGGTTGATAAACGTGTGTGCGCAAATAAAGATTTTGGACTGGTTTGACTGATTGTGTGAAGCCAACCCTAAAATAGGTGAAACACAACTGCATTTCCCGGAGTGCATATCTTTTGTGGTTCACTGTGTCATGGGGAAGCAGCTTTAAAATATTCATGACATTTCCAGGTTTGACGGGAGGGATTGGGGCTTCTAATCAGATTTGAGCCCAAACTCGCAACCAGGCACCATACGCTATCAAGCGATTTAATCCCCAGCAGTTTGCAGGAGCCATTCCGGACTCCAAAAACGCGCTCCGAGTTTTTCTCCTCGCCTCCGCGCCGTTGGGGGATGGCTCGCTGTGTGTTTGAATGAGAAAGCAGGTTGTGGCGGCAGCTGAAAGAGCTGAGCTGGGCTGGGGGCGGCCGGAGTCTTTGCTGCCTGGTGCGCGAAAGTCTTCAAAACCATTTCAGGTTCAGCAGGAGGAGGAAAACGAGAGAGAGCGCGAGAAGAAGAGAAGAAAAAGAAAGAAAAGGAAAAAAAAAGGCGCAAGGAAAGGAGGAAGCAAGAAACCTGGAAAGGTGGGTGTGAAAAGAGCGGGGGCTGCTGGACTTATCGGATAATCAAGAAAGGTGCAAGGGAACTTTAGCAAAGCTATCCCCAACCGGGCGCCCTCCAGATATACTTGGGTTTCCTAACTCCCCCCCCCCCCCACACACACACACAATGCCTGGAAAGTATGAGAGCGGGACTACTCAACGCGTTTGGAGGGCTTGGGGGACAATAGTTTCGGAGGGGAGCCGGGTGGTCGCGGCATCTAGAAAAGAGGAGTAGGACACCCTTTGTGCTCCTGGAAACCTCGCAGGCAAAACCCCCGAACGGGTTGAAGGCTGTGGCGCAAGTCGCGTCTCTTCCTTCGCAGCGTCACCTTGCCAAAGGGGCCGATTCCCCGGGCGGCCCACCTGCACGTGTCCCGTTGGGATGGCGAGGAACTCCGCTTAACTTCTGGAGCGCCTCCTCCCAGCTGCGTTGAGCCCCTAACCCCGTGATGAGCCACCCTCGGCGCCGGTGATTACGGAGAAAAGCCTCTTGCTTCCGAGGGAGACTCGATCCCCGCATTCTCCGGCCTCGCACCCTTAAATAAACAAGGCTTCCTTATTTGTATTCCTTAGGATCGTTCTTTCCTTACTCTCCGGCCCAATGCGCGTTCCCTGGGAAGTATTGTAAGATCTCTGGAGGCCACCGAGACCTCAAGGAAGGGTGCCTTGGATTGCAGGCTGCAAAGTGGTGGAAAGTATCGGAGGCTTGCCTTTCCAGCTGGGCGGTGGGCCGTGGGAGTGCTTTTCCTTGACCATTTCTCTTATCCTTTTAGAAGAGACAAAAAGCCGGGGGGGGGGGAAGAAAAGGGAGGGGATTGTGGAGGCTGCTTATTATCTTCCATCTGTTTACTGAGATCTCCTCTCTCTCCTCCTAGTCGCTAAGTAGCCTCATGTGGATTCACTCCCCTCAGAAAATCAGCCTCCATTGGTCAATCATTCCCTTCCCCGTCTCCCCAAACTTATTGGTTGTGGGTGGGGGAGAAGAAAGGTGACCAAGAGCTCCCTTTGTTGTGTTAAGTTAAATCAGCCTCTGCAGGGACATCGGCTGCATCAGGCAACAAGCAAAAGGAACTGGTGTGTTTATTAGCTGTATTAAAAATTAGGCACAAAATTCTCTACAAATGCCTCTTTCTCATTGGCTTGATTTTAGCGTTTGTTAAGTTTTGGATCTTTCTGTGTTTTTAAGTTTGGTTAGTCCCCATTAGTGCTTGTTTGAGCTGAAGGGAGGGCCCTTGTATTTGAACCCATAAATAAAATAATGCACAGGTTTTTGAACGCCCAAGGAATTTATCAGGCAGGATGAAGGCCTTATTCAATGGGAATCACTTATTTCCAGGAGTGGTTGATAATTGGTATCAGTTTGATCCAAGTTACTAAAAGCTAACTTTTGGAATAGTGAATCCTGAGTTTTGAACTCTAATGTGAGAGACTGAATTTAAATTCCCTTTTCTGACACTGTATCATGAATGATTGGAAAAACAGCTTTTAGCCCTGGTTGTACTAAAGTAGGCATAAAAAGTTGTCTCATGGGGTAGCTGTTAAAAATTCATGCTGTAAACCACCAAGGACATTTAAAAGAAATAAAGCAAATATTTAATGTAATATTAAGCTTTATTTACTCAGAAATTAAGTCCCTTGATCTTTAAGGGACGTAAGTACCTGGTAATAGATAATGTATCCAGAACTTTGATGAGCTGAAAGCTTTGTATAACTAATAATATTTAATACTTAAAAGATATTTTATTTCAGGTGATGTTATGATCTTAAAGGCACTTTTGGTGTAATGAAAAACTTAATGGAGTGAATATAAACCAGGGGTGTCTAACTCGCGGTGTCACGTCACATTGTCATGTGACGTATTTCGACTTTTTCCTTTGCTAAACTCGGGGTGGCTGTGGCATGACGCATCTGGCCCAGGGGCCACGAGTTTGACACCCCTGATATAAACCATAGATCTCTGCACAAGTTATATAATTGTACATGTGCAGATCCACATTAACTTCACTAGGATTTAGGAATATAAGGACTACTTTGTATGTCTTAGATTTCCTGGTTATCAATTGGTGTCTGGTCCAGCTTAAATCCGTCTGAAGATACAGAAGGTCCAGTGTGCATATTGTTCCTCTAATAATGCAATATTGCTAAAACAGGGCACACCCTAGCTATAGTGATTCATGTACTTCTCCTCATGGTTAGACATGCAGTGCACTTTATATGGGGCTGTTCTTGAGGAGGACTGAAAAGTTACAGTTGGTTCAAAATGCAGTGAGTGGCCTGGCTGCTGACAGAAAAGGGTAGATTCGGCAGCATCATAGTTACCTTAAGGTAGCTGCACTGGCTACATCTCCCAACAATAGTTCAAGATGCTGGCTTTAATTTTTACCTCTGTACTTGCAGGATTAGCTCTCAACCAGGACCATCTTGCCTTGTGCATTCATCCTGAGATAGGTTGAATGTACAAGGCAGGATGTGAGGTTAAAGGCGTGGGTGCCTGTAGACCCTTCTTTCTTTATGGCGGCCCCCATGACATGGAATGCCTTGTCACCTGAGATGAGGGAAGCAGAGCAGCAAAATCCATCTTATTCCAGTGGGCTTTGGGTACAGACTTTGGACTTGAACTACACATGCAAATTTTATTATGTGAATTATTTTTATGCAAACTGCCTTGAATTATGGTTTTGCAATTGACTGATTATGTGCCATCTAGTTGTTTTTGACCTCCTAGTAACTACATAGATAGACATCACAGTAGATAGTGGACCACACCGATAGTATTGCAATAGATAGATATCTAAAAAGTTTTTGGGTAGAAAAAAGACACATTGTGGGTACTGTGGCTTTTCAAATATGTGTACCAAAATAGGAATGTATATATTTATATGTGGTGTATTTGCTTCTTTCTGTATAAGAAGTTGATCATAAGCAAAATAGGTGAGTGCAACTCTATACAAGCTTATTTCCTTGAAAGTAAAGCTATCTTACTTCAGTTGGTTTGCTGTTTAGGTAGGTGCACATAAGATTATAACTTTTTTTTTACTAGCAAGTGTTTAATTTTTTTACAGTATTGAATATTTTTTTAAAAACGAGCCCTTAAATTTCAAGAATTTTTTTTTTGCGAAGACAGCTTGCTCCTAAATGGGCATAAGAAGTGTTGCTGAATTAAATGGGAGTTTGGGATAAACATACTGAAAAAGTAATAGGTCA
Organism: Thermophis baileyi; assembly: GCA_003457575.1. Classification (NCBI taxonomy): domain Eukaryota; kingdom Metazoa; phylum Chordata; class Lepidosauria; order Squamata; family Dipsadidae; genus Thermophis; species Thermophis baileyi. The sequence continues at coordinate 3,311,782 of QLTV01003391.1, forward strand.
TTACTAGAAGCTCCTTTTTTCTCTACTATCTTATCTCTGACAGTGTGTGACAAAAGATGGCACATAAGTGGGGCTGACACTTTTCAGTCTGTTCTGTTTTGATATTAGATGAAGTTATATCCAAACAATGCCAGCAGTGGTGGGTTTGATTAAGTGCTCTTGTTCCCAAAGGTAACTCAGAGTCTTCTGGGATGTATGGATGTCACATCCAAGTTCTTATCTCCTGCAACATGCCTTATATGTGTTAAATAGATGGATTGTTGTACAGGGCAGGCAGAGCAAAGGGTTAACCTCTTATGAGTTGGTTGATTGCTTTTCCTCTTCACCTCCTATCTTACTACTTTACCCTCTTTAAAGCACTGGCAAACTGACAGAGGCTCCAGGAATCTGCTGGAAACCTCTGTTTCCTCATCTTTTCAAAACAGCCTCCTTGCTCCCTGCTAGCTGTACTTGTTGGTTAACAGCATTACATTTGGTCCCTGTCAATACGGTTAATGTGTAGGATCAATTGTTTTTATAGTTCTGGGGAGCTTTTAGCCTAGCTTTGTCTTTCAAGCAGCCAGGCATGCACTTATCAAACCAAAGGTATCTCTCCTTTTCCTTGCACCAATTTTCACTAATCAACATAGATTCCTCTTCATGGGCATTTGGTGCTGGTAATGACTACTTGGCTGTGAAAATGGACAGCATTTTTTATTGTTTGAGCAACTGTGGACACCATAAGGCAGTTTTGGCCTGAACACATGGCGTTCCAGTTAACTCGTTATTTTCTTTCCACTGCATTGTGTCACTTTATCCGCAACATTTTATTAACAACTCCTTCGGGAGTTGGGCGGCATATAAATTTTATAAATAATAAAATAATAATAATAACATAGGGGAGGAAATTGTGAAAGGTTTGTTCCATGCAGTTTCTAACACTGCGAAGAACCGTTTTTGTATTTTATATCAATTTCCTTAATTTGAAATGGATTTCATGTCTCCTGAACTGATTCTAGTCATAATCTCCTAATTTCTGAGAACAATAGGATTATATAGGCCACTAGAAATAAACCAGTTAGGATTGGAACCAACTTTCTAGTCATGTTTGTTTACAGCTATAGAGTTAAGAATGCAACTCTGTGCTTACCTATTTAGGAATGAATTCATTGAGACTTACTTCCAAGTAAGGTTTTCATCCTTAAAAGCCCTTTGAAACAAAACCCGAAATCCACCTTTATTATAATGGACCAAAATGTTAGAAAAGAAGGTATAAACTTTTAAATTCTGCAGAGCTTTTCATCAGGTTAGGTGAGGACACATTTTATTTAAAACAAATTGGTTAAATCGCTAGTCTGTACTTATTATCTAAATGACAATGTATTTAGTGTCCAGAGGATTTTGTAATTCCTAACATGCTTGTTTTTTTTAATATAATCTGAACATATGTTCTTTAGTTTTCAGCAAGAGGTGTAGTTTTTATTTTCAAAAGCTACCCATAAGATAAAGCAATTATTTAGTAAGATTTTTCCCCCAGTGGCAGTTGTGATAAAAGGTATGATGAAATGATGGTCCTAGAAGTAAATGAGGGATTGAATGCATTGAAATTATTAATAGCTGTATCAGCTCCTGGGTCAGTTTTCACTGTGGATGTTTAGATAATATTTTTGCCATGAAAGAACCATCACCAGGTTTAAATAGTTCCCCATTACTTCAGAATTTCCTTGCATTTCATTCCTGTAACCTGTATACTTTTAAAGTGATCTTAGCTATCACAGATGTTAATTGATTTATCATTTCCATATTGGCAAGTAAAACAACAAATAATTAGAAATTCATGATCTTTCAACCACACATTTTGCAAAATGCTTTACAAAAAAGAATGTAACATCTGATATAAAGAAAAAATTAAAATTGAATTTTATCCATTCTGGGCTAGCTAATAAAGAAGGGGCGGGGGGGGGGGGAAGCAAGAGTTTGGTGAAGAAGCAGGATTTTTTTTAAAAGGCCAGGTGTTGTCATGAGGTCACTGACCTTTAAAAAGCTTTCTGCTTCTTTCCCATTCCCTCCCTTCTGTGTCCCATCATGTGTGATGGGCATGATAATGTGAAAAATCTCACACACTTTGGTGGCATTTGGATTGGTCCTGATAAAGTTTTTGTCCAACAGTAAATTAGGAGGCTTTTTTGTCTTAAATTTTGTACAGTAACATAGCAATAGCAATTAGACTTATATAAGGCAGTTAGACTTATATACCGCTTCACAGTGCTTTACAGCCCTCTCTAAGCAGTTTACAGAGTCAGCATATTGCCCCCAACAATCTGGGTCCTCATTTTACCCACCTCGGAAGGATGGAAGGCTGAGTCAACCTTGAGCCAGTGAGATTTGAACTGCCAAATTGCAGGTAGCCGGCAGTCAGCAGAAGTAGCCTGCAGTACTGCACTCTAACTACTGAGCCACCGTGGCTCATAACATAATGACTAACATCAACCTTAAAGAACTAACTTGCTATAAGTCTTGAAGTTAAAACCATCCTTCTAATATTTATAGGATTTACTTTTCATCGATAGTAAGGAATCATGCTCATTGTCAAAATAAGCTTGGTAGGAGAATTAATAGGAACATATTGAAAGTCCTGACTAATACAAAAATTGCAATAGTGCACACATAGTGATACACATTGTATTAATAAAATTGTTTCTTTGTGAATTAATGTAGAATATCTCAGGACCCCCCCCCCTTTTAA
>QLTV01003391.1:3354703-3369066 GCA_003457575.1 Thermophis baileyi
AAAGCCCTACATGGCTCAGGACCAGTTTATCTGCGTGACCGCCTTATGCCACATTCCTCCCATCGACCAGTGAGGTCGCACAGGGTTGGCCTTCTTCAGGTCCCGTCGGCCAGACAGTGCCGGCTGGCGGGACCGCGGGGGAGGACCTTCTCTGTAGCCGCTCCGACTCTGTGGAACCAACTTCCCCCCCGAGATCCGTACTACCCCCACCTTACTGGCCTTCCTTAAGACCTGGCTTTTCCCGCAGGCCTGGGGGCAATAGTTGTCCTGATTGGCCCATGCAGGGTTGTGTGAATGTTTTATTTTAAATATCGTCGGCCAGACGGTGTCGGCTGGCGGGACCACGGGGGAGGGCCTTCTCTGTAGCCGCTCCGACTCTGTGGAACCAACTTCCCCCCCGAGATCCGTACTACCCCCACCTTACTGGCCTTCCTTAAGACCTGGCTTTTCCGGCAGGCCTGGGGCCAATAGTTGTCCTGATTGGCCCATGCATGGTTGTGTGAATGTTTTATTTTAAATATAGATTTTTTTTAAAATTGCTTTTATATGTTTTATTTTTTTATGATGTAAGCCGCCCAGAGTCCTTCGGGAGTTGGGCGGCATATAAATTTTATAAAATAAATAAATAAATACAGTGCTACCAAGAATTTAAAAAACCTGTGATTTACAACCAATTGTGGCTTACTCAAACTGTGGTTAAGCAAAGCATGGCTTTGTATGAACATACCTTTACTGTAGCTTTCAACTGACCGCCCTCAAATGCCTGACCATACTTGCCCTATTACCTGTAACTCCTTTAAGACAGAGATGTATTAAAAGTCAGAAGGCATTCTTCTCTTTACTAGTGAAAGACCAAGGGAGTGTTTGATTGATGCCCGATATTATGGTCCATCAGAGACCAATTCCTCATCTGTTTCTTTTCTTTTTTCCTGTAACTTACATTACAGTTGAAATGAAATGAAAAAAGGGATTCTTTGTTCAACTGCCTTGTTGTACTTCATATATATAGAATCTAGAAACTGCAGAGCTCTTGATCATGTCACAAATTATAGAGCAGAGATGTCTCTCAGTTGGATGAAAACAGCAGACCCAATCATCCATTTGTCTCGTTTGATTTGTCCTTTTTTAAAATAAATGAACTCTCTAGTCCTCATGATTGAAAGGAAATCTTGAAAAAGGAACACAGAGAGTTGGTTCCTTGATCAATGAATTGAGCGAGTCACATTGGAAGACAGCAATTTTAAAATGCTTAGATAATTCCTTGTTTCTCTCTGTGACATTATGACAGTTCACCCCACGATAAAAATGTTCCACACTTTATTTTCCCGTTTTCTCTGCAAATCTAATAATGCTTCAGAAACTCGCTCATAGCTTTTGCTGGGTGGAAAGTCTTCAGGTGCTATGCAAATGCATTTTCACTGGGTATTTCAATAACATTTAACCTTAGCTGGCTGGGTATTGTCAATCCCAGCCATTTCTTCACAGCCTGCTGTGTATTTCCCTCTTATTCTCTCTCCTAAGGTGATGGTGATTGTTGTTTTATTTTACTTTATAACCTTTTTGGGAAGAAATATGTATTTATTTTTGCTTTTGGAAATTGGCCAAACCAATAGCCAAAGTTGCCAAGTTGCTTAATATTTGTAACTGAATTTCTGTTACCTCTAAAATGTATTTTTAATCTCTAAAAAAAATAATCTTCATTTAGTTTTCCCAATGAAAAATGAAACCAGTTTGATTGGCTTAAGTTTCTTCTTAATGATTTAAAAAGCAGGTTGGGAATAGGAAGGAAGAGGATTGAGTTTAGAGTCAGAATCTATATTCTATAGATTGATTATTTGCTATCAAGTCATTTTCGATTTCTAGCGACCATATAGACAAATTTTCTCCATGAATATCTATCCTTAAGCTATTCTTTTAAGTCTCCCAATGGTACATTCATTGCCACTATGATTAAGTCCACCTTGCTGCTGGTCATCCTCTTCTTTTTCCTTCCACCTTTCCCAGTATTAGAGCAGAGCAAACTCAAGGCCAAGGAGAAGGACTCAGCCCTATAGAAATGCAGTCACAATTCTAAAAGCAAATGATATTGTTTCCAAATCATTCCTTAAGTCTGTAGAGGTTATCCATATTTCAAAAAGGGTACTTCTTACATTGGACTAAAAATTGTTCTCCATTTTTCTCTTAACCATTCTCATTCAGTTTGATGGAACAAAGGTACGGTAACTTTCTTTCCTTCGCCAAGAAATTAACATTCTTTCAAATTCTTGGTGGGGAGTGGATTTTTCTTCATGTAACTCAGCTACAAGGTGGCCAAGAGATATATAAAGTATTCGGCCTCTGAATGTAAACTTGAAGCTAGTCATTCTGCAGCTTTCCTAGATTACCACATTTTAAATAAACCCAAGAGTCCACTCTTCCTGCACTAAGTTTTTCCGATCAGGTAGCAAGATCAGCTAGGGTGGTTATAGAAGAATGGACAGTTGTACAGTGGAGAATCCACCAGCATGATCTGTATCTTGCAATAATATCATCTCAAAACATTAAGCAAAAGAAATTCTAAAGTTCCCTAAGAATAAAATAGAAAAACAGAAGCCCAAATCCCTTTTATTTCTTTTCTGCAAATTTTTCTGTAGGGAAAAATGGGAAGGAAACTTTAATATTCTGCATGAATACTGTTCATGCTATTCTCTTCTGCTCAGACAGCCAGTTCTTTAGATTTGGAAAACATATTCTAGAATTCTTCACTTATGGTAATAAACAGAAGATTTGAGGATGAGGGATATTTAGTTGTCTGTACTGCTGCTATTAGTAAAATTCGGAGAAACCTTTATTTCATTTTGGTGAGCAATATATGAAGGAGCAACCCAAAAATGAATCCTGCCAAAATTAAAGGAACTTAATTTCATATAACAGTGATTATGAGCAAGATGCAAGGGCCTCAAACATTCTGTCTTCAATATAACCTTACTTTACCATTAGCCAGTTGTACATGGTTAGCTCAGTACATTGTTGTAAAAGTTGGTCGAGGGAATAGTAAGTTTGGTACATTTTGATGCATTTTCTGAAAGACAAGTAATTTTCATGTTAACATGAAGAAGGGGTGCATTTAGATTGTTCAGGACTACGAGCTTGTCTTGGGCAGCCATAAAACCAAAAGAGCAATTTGTACTAATTTGCTTTAATTAATTTAAAATTTGTTATTGAGTTTTAGGTTTTAATTATAATTGTATAACCTAACAGGCGTTTGTATTCTAATATCAGTTTCATTTTCCTTTCTTGGGTAGAAGATTGAGTATGAATTTAATCCTTTGAGGACAATCATAGGAACCAGGCTAAAGTGCAATGAATCTGGGAACATTCAGCTGTTTGGAGTGATAAAAAGAAAAAGCTGATGTTTTGATCTCCAGAGATGGATAATGGAAAAGGTCCAGCTGTGGTTAATCTAACAGAATGAATAATTTTAATTCTTCAAATAAGGACATTATCTATACACTGATATATGGATATTATTTTCTTGCCATTTTTATTTTCATATAAGTCATTTGTATGATCTAGCTATTATCACAACTAGGGAACACATCTTAGATTTATACCATAACACTAGTATGTTTGGGGTGTCAGCAGTAAAATCTATTACTTCTTTTTGTGTGAGCTGCCTTTGAAAACCAAGCCAAGGCCCTGTTGTCAGGGATTTGCCTATACCAGGGGTGTCAAACTCGATTTCATTGAGGGCCACGTCAGGGTTGTGTTTGACCTTGGGGGGCCGGGGTGGATATCACTCGAGTGGTGGCCCGAGTGCTCTGCCAGTGAAAATAGGATCCCGAGCTCCGTTTTCGGCTGCCATGGCCTCCTGCAACCCTCTGCCAGAGAAAATGGAGCTCAGGAGGGCCGCACGCTCCGTTTTCGCTGGCAGAAGCACTGTGGGCCGGTCTGTGGGCTGTTTCAAGGGCAGCCCCGCGGGCCAGATCTAAGTATCCCATGGGCCGGATCTGGCCCCCGGGCCTTGAGTTTGACACCCCTGGCCTATACAATCAGATTATGCCAGTGCCTTGTCATTTTCACTTTTTATAAAATTAATTTCCAGACTTAATTCAAGAGATAGTAAACCTTTAAAGACTGAAATGATTTGGAATTGGATAGTCTGAGTCATCTAACCTTTGTACACTTAACTGGACACTAAGCTCATCTCTTCCCTGTGAATATGTGCCAAAGGGGAAGAGACATGGGTTATTAACAGGAAGAACATTTACAGGGAGAATATCTGGATTTTGGATTGTACTTTTCCAAATACCCAATTTATTTTCACTCAGAGTTTGAAAAAAAAAAGGATTGTGGGAAGAGTTGGGCTGTCTGGTCCAAAACATATTATCTTTAAGTTGACAACACAATGCTTGTGAATGTTCTCATACTGACATGGCCACTAAGTACTGTTATTTTCATGTTTTTAGTTTTTTTTTTAGTTGTGGCTGAAACCTTGTTAATTCTCTGTGTTTGCTCGTGGCACTTTCTGACAAAGAAACGTATTTCTGGGTGTGTGTGTGTCTCAAAATCTACAAGATGGTAGACATATTGAGATTTAAGCTTTGCCCCTTTGATATGTGGATATTTCATGATTCAAAGGGGTAGGGCTTGAAACAGTGGTGGGTTGCTACCGGTTCGGACCGGTTTTGGAGAACCATTAGCAGTAATTGGGCCTGGGTCGCCAAACCGGTAGCAACGGCTGGCTGGCCACACCCCCGAACTGGTCCCCACCCACGTCGCTGCTCGCTCGCCAGCCCGATGCTCACTCGCCCCGCCCGATGCTCGACCTGCCTCGCCTTCGCCATGTGCATCCACAGAACTGCCTCCTCCTGCCTACACACAGGTAAGCATTCACGCTAGCCTACCCCCCGTCCCTGCTGGGCTAGCGTCTCCCGAAGTCACCAGCATTGCAGCTGGGAGGGGGGTGGGAGGGGGGTGCAACACGTGGGAGGCTCCCCGCAGTTCCTCGGCTCATCCGGGCTGCAGCTGAACCTGCTGCCCTGAGCCGGCAGAGGCAGCGCAGGGCCCGGCTGGGAGTGCGCTAACCTTCCCCTCCCTGAGCATCGCCCACCCGCTGCCCATCAGTAGAGGCGCTCTCCGGGAAGGACGGGAGAGGCCAGCTGCATGTCCGTGGCTTCCTGGTGGAGTGGCTCCGCATGGCCCGAGCACCAGACTCCGCTTTTGCCACCGCCCCTGCCTGGCTTGCCCCCAGTGGGCTCCCGAGCTAGGAGGCAGTGGCCAATTCCCCCTGCCCTCCGGATCGCCAGCATGAGCGTGGCTCTCCAGGAGCTTGGCAACAACATGAGTAGCAATAGCGGCTGCCCGCCCACCCACTTTCAGTCGAGGGCGGGCTTGTTTTGCAAAAGCGCAGCGCAGCCGAGGGGTGGGGGGCCTGGGCTGCTGCGCTGCATCCGCCAGCTCAGGGCAGCGGGCTCAGCTGCAGCCCGGACAAGCCGAGGAACTGCGGGGAGCCTCCCATGTGTTGCACTCCCCTCCCACCCCCCTCCCGGCTGCTTTTGGTCGAGGGCAGGCTTGTTTTGCAAAAGCGCAGCACAGCCGAGGGGCGGGGGGCCCGAGCCGCTGCGGGTCTCTTCACCCAGGCTGGGCACATGTCGCCCGCCAGGTACGCAGCGCAGCGCTGCACCACCCCTGTGCTCCCCTCGGCTCTCCCCGCCGCTGCAGCATTTCCACCATGCTGCGCCACCAGCTGAACCGCTTCGTAAGTTACGCCCGCCCAGTCACATGACCATGAAGCCATGCCCACTGTCACATGACCATCAAGCCACACCCACAAAATAAGCCACACCCACAAAACCGGTAGTAAAAAAATTTAGAACCCACCCCTGGCTTGAACATGATAGCATGACCACCATCTTGAAGATTTTGTCTTCTCATATTTGACAAATATGTCCAAATATGTAGAGGGAGTGGAAGTAGCAGCAAAGTTTTAATATCTCTTCCCCCTGTCACCTTCATGTCCCATACCACTGCAGGGCTGGGGCTTCGCAGGCCTGATATTGCAATAATTCACTAATGTGCAGATTGTTTTGTATGGGTAACTATTATTTCCAGGCTGCTCTGAGATAGCTTTCTTCCCCAAACCCCCAAAACTTTAACCTTAGACTGTCTACCATTGACCTCACCCCATTCCTAAGAGGTCTGTAAGGGGCGTGCATAAGCGCACCAGCGTGCCTACCATCCCTGTCCTACCATCCCCATGTATTCGTAAAATATCATGTACTCGTAACCATGCTTGTACTTCTTATTTATTCACAATCATGTTTATACTTTGTCTGTAATCATATACACGCTTGACAAAATAAATAAATAATAAAAAATAGCTAGTTTTTAATGTCAGGATACAAAGTTCAGTGCTTAGATGGGGTTAATAACTGCCTACTTGAGAAGGCAGTTGCATTGAATAAAAACCAGAAAGCAGGATGGCCATAAGAGCTTTGAAGCATGATTATTTTCACTGACTATAAATGGAGTTGTGATTATGAATAGGGTTTCTGAATAGTTCTGACTTTCTTCACCTCAACAATTCAGAAACTTGTGGCCCTGGTTCCCGCTGTTCAAAATTAATGAATTCACAACCAGAGGGGAAAAAAAGAACGATGTTAAGAAAAATGCCTACAAACCCATGATAGAAAAATGATTTAACAATAAAAATTGTTACACAACACCGAATTTCCTAGAAGAAAAATGCTGAAAAAGATGTGAGTTTTTGTGTACTGGTTTGTTCAGTTCATAAACTGATGAGACTAGTATTTCTCAACCTTGGCAATTTTCAGATGGATGGACTTCAACTGTCAGAATCCCCCAACCAGCTCGCTAAATTTGTCAAGGTTGAGAAACATTGGATGAGGCAATCGTCTGGAAAAAATACCGGTACAAGTGAATATGGAAGTAAAATAAAATACATATGATTGCTGATACTGTAACTAGGAACAGGTATACTAATTTATCATTTGGGGCCATTTCCAAGCTTTGAGTTTCATAAATATCTATTTCTGATAATTGCCTACTACGCTTGCTATTGCTGGCCTGCTGTTTTTATTCAGCAGTCTTCTATTTTTCTATTATTTGGGGTCATCTCCGAGCTTTGAGTTTCAAAAATATCAATTTCTGATAATTGCCTTCCATATCTGCTATTGCGGTGCCTGCTGTTTTCATTCAGTATTCTACCTGCCCTTTTCCATTTAGAGCAGTGTTTCTCAATCTTGGCAACTCTTAAAACCAACTCCCAGAATTGCCTCGCCAGCCAAAATTCTGGAAGTTGAAGTCCACATATCTTAAACTTGCCCACCTTCAGAAACACTGCTTCAAAGAAATGGAATGGAGTTTATAACAATGAAAATTAAGCATGTACATATGTGGAATGTGTGTGGTTTGGATCAGAAGGAAGTAGTGTGAAATGTACATTGTATTGGGTGTGGCCATGTTGCTAGCATCTCCTTACCTCAAATATGTATTTTCCTCGGATGCAAGCCCAGGAAAAGATTCAGCTTCTTTCAGAAGATGCCAACAAGTATGGCATGCGTGCTCCTACCTGTTCCATAGCATTTTTTGGCTTCAGCACAAATTATTTGTCACTGTTCTGAGCCTACTGCCGCAAGGAAAGAGACCACACCACAAGTAGAGTAACTCTGCTTTACTCGGTAACAGACTCAGCACGAGGTGATGCAAATTTAGTCAGTGTTACAGCCTTCCACCCTCCAGCTGATTATGAGGGCTCGGCTCGCCCCGCCCTCAGAGAATGTTTACTCCTGCAAGGAATCACGGTCCCTCCTTCATTGGCAGGCCCTGGACTTCTCGGCTCCGCGCTGGCCTCAAACGTTGCAGTTTCTTGCCATGCTTTCTTGTTCTAACCCCTTCATGAATCCTTCTCACCCCCCCCCATTGTCCCACACCCATCCGTGGCAACCTCTCCCTCCTCCCGCGTGTGGCAACTCCAAAATGGCACACAGGGCCCTGGCCTTGATAGTCGCCATCTTGGATGTTGACATTATTCTTACTACATGTATAGATACCGTACATACCCATTTCTATTCCTTTTTTGTGTAAGCAACTTTATGAGTCACATTTAGAAGTACATTCTAATACCTTTTCATGTTGGATTTATCTGTTCTCTTCCGAAATTCTTCTATTTTTTCCCTACTTTTTTCTCCTTCCCTATCCTTAAGATGCACTCTTGACACTATTAAACAGTGAACTGTCACCCTTTCAGAATATTTCATTTCATGTGCTCAATTTTTTTTAATAATTATGAAATCAACCATGCTTTTGGATTATATTCATTTTTTGCCATGTGTGTATGAATACAGGTAGTCCTTGACTTACAACACTATGTTTAGTGACCGTTCAAAGTTACAATGACACTTAAAAAAAGTGACTTATGACCATTTTTCACATTTAAGACCATTGCAGCATCCCCATGGTCATGTGATCAAAATTTGGTTGCTTGGCAATTGATTCATATTTATGACAGCTGCAGTGTCCCGGGGTCATGTGATCAGCTTTTGAGACCTTCTGACAAGCAAAGTCAATGGGAAAGCCAGATTCACTTAACAACCGTGTTACTAACTTCACAGCTGCAGTGGTTTACTTAACAACTGTGGCAAGAAAGGTCGTAAAATGGGGCAAAACTCACTTAACAAATGTCTCACTTAGCAACATAAATTTTGGGCTCAGTTGTGGTTGTGAGTTGAGGACTACCTGTAGTTTCATGCTTAAACCACATATTCAAAAGAAACAGATCTTTTTCTCACCAGTCATCACTCTCTTCGTTCTTGAATCTCTTAATCAAAATCCCTTCTTTTTCTCTTAATGTCCCAGGCACAGAATATACCTTTCTCTTTCTTTAATTTCATTATATCATCCAAGTTCACCATTTGTTCTTATTACATTCCAGTACATGAATTTCTATTTGCCTTAGTTGTCACCAAATGGATCTAAATGTATTGATTTCCACTGCTTTGTCCAAAGAAAGCATTCCCCTAACACTTTCCATAATATAGAGAAGGAGTAGAGTAATAGGGTAGGAGTACAGTAGGCCTTAATCGTACACATATCAAGCACAACATTTTTTGCTAACAGAAGGATAATAACAGATTTGGCACTTTTTAGTTAATATTTCAATAGATACCCAATGCATTCAAGCATGTTTATTTTATTTGATGCAAGACGGAATACTCTAATTTGGAAACTAGTTTGTAAGCCAACATATTTCTGTCTGCATTCCATCAATCAGGAGGTTTAGGAGTCTAAGACACACACCCATTTTAATTTGATGCTGAATCAAATTACAAATCAAATGGTTGGGTTTTTTTGTTTGTTTGCTAATAACATTCTCCCAATCTCCTGGAAAACCCAGGTTGTCCCAACATTGTGATTAACCATTTCCCCCTCTGAATATAGCACAGGAAGGGGGAGAATGGCTTCTATTCTTTCTGTACATGGAAACAGATTTATGATTGAGGAACTGGCTTTAAATCAGATTTTCGGAGCAAGCCATTGCAGTACAATGTGCTTTTCATTTTTTTCCTTTGCTTGAAAAGAGATGGGGAAATATTTAAATTTTAAATATTTGAGAGGAAACATTGTATAGTGGCCAAGTACAAGTGGAAGGTAGAAGGATGCAATGGCCTATCCTATCTTGAAGAAATCGCTTGGATCTGAGAATTTTGCTAGTTACTGCTCTGTGACAATCCTTTTGGAGTAAGGTGATTGACAGCTGATATCTATGAAGTTGCAGATACTCTTCGAGGACATTGTTTATTTTGCTCTTTTCAGTCTAGATTTAAGCCTGTTTTTTGGAGGCACAATCACTGTATTTGTCTAATAGACAACATCCTGAAAGAGGCAGAGAAGGCATGAATCTTGATCCTTCTTGCTCTGTAAATATGGCTCAGCTTCTGAGCCATATTAAATGCTTTTAATATTTCCCAACATGGTAATCTTGATGAATCAGTTGGTGTCTTGGTTCTTTCTTGCAGGGATAGTCCCAGTGACCTTAAAACCAGGTTGCTAAATTACCTTTTAGGATTATATGATGATAAGATAAGACAATAAGAGAGAAACTATCCTAATTGACTGAGTCAACAAGCTAAGCCTGAGAACAAAACCCAAAACCAAACCAAACCAAACTGATTAAGCTTCGCATGCTGGGGCAAATGCAATCACCAAGTCTGTAATAGATTCAGCAAAGCGTGTTATGTAAGCACAACCAGAGAGAATTACTGTGTGGCATGTTTTTGTACCCTAGAACCTACACTACTTGCTCTACAAAATCATTTAATACCAATATGAACTTTGGAGGGGGGGGGAAGTCATCAGAAATGTTCATGCTAAGTATTTACTCTAAATGCCTTATATTGATTTGTAATGGGAAAGGGAGACAATTGATAATAACAATACAATTGTCATCAATTCACTGATGATATTCAGCCCCACTTCTCCATAGGATTTAAATAAGAAAAGGCAGTGCATATTCTGAACCAGAGGCTAGATTTAATGATGAATTAGATGGGAGCCAATAAACCGACACTGAATCCTGATAACAATGCCTTTTTGATAGGGGGAGATGTTTATTCTAAATAAGATTATAGACTCTCTGAATAATAGGAATATTGGGTGGTGCTTCTAAAGTCTTCTCTAAGTAACCCCTGTGATTATGAGTGCTCTTGTGCTGCCACTGGTGCAGAATATGAAAGCCAAAGTGTGGTTGAGTAGGGCTCCTAAGCTGAAGTAATTGCTCATCAGCTTCTGAGCCAGATATGGGTTTTTCCTTTTGATGTGTAATATTCATAACAACATGGGAGCAGACTACCTGAAGGTTGCCAAGGACCACAAATACCTTCTTGGCAGGGATGCCTTCATTCTGGAATACTTTGATTTAGAGGAATTTAAAATACTCTACTCCCTGAATTTTGTGGGGACTTATTAAAGTTTTATTTCTTTACCCAAACTTTCCCACAATGAATGATATTTGAAATAGTTTATATTTGTTTTGCCCCTTCATTCTATTGCTTTTAAATCAAACATGTACTTTCATGCTACTTTAACAGGTTGTTCAAATTTTGTATTTTAATTTTCATTTGCATACCAGCTTAAGATTTGCAATCATGGGAATTGGCAGAGAAATATAAGAATGAATCAAATCAAAACAAAGCATGATAGTAACAAAAGGATGAGTGGGAAGGAACTAAAATGCAGTAGAAATTGGATGATGAAATGATACTTGTGTTTCTTTCTATATAATTCCATTCTTTATGCCTTGATCTTCCTTTCGTTATTATCAAAATGGTATGTGAAAGACTGCATGCCTGCACTGAAGTACAGTTTGACCCAGAAAATAAACAGGTGGAAGTAACTTAATTCACGGTTATAACAAGTTGAAGTATAATTATCACCTGTCAGTAGAGACTTCATAATGCACCAGAGGTGGGTTCCTACCGGTTCGGACTGGTTCTATAGAACCATTAGTAACATGGCGGCCTGGGTTGCTGGAACCAGCAGCGACCCAGGCCTGCCATGCCCCCGAGCCGGTTCTCTCGGCGGCGCCATTGGTGCCGCCATCTTGTTTTAAGTACTGCTCCTTTTTTTAAGTACTGCTCCTGTGCGTGCAAAACGCCCGCCCGTGCAGCGCATCCCTGAGCGAACCGGCAGTACCTGAATCCGGAACCCACCCCTGTAATGCACGTAATCAATGTGTTGAATTGCTTAGAGCTATTGAAACAAGTGAATTAAGTAGTTTACTATGAGGAAAGCTTGACTATTTTTGTTCTTAGAATATACGACAACATGTTCATATTAATATAACTAATGTGTCTGTGTGTGGAGGGTGGGGAATGTGGGCATAATATATGCAAAGATCTGCAGCTTTCCCCAATAATTTGCTGCCCTCTGACTGGATTTCCTGCTTGCACAAAGTCTGCATAAATGAGAAGTATGGTAGAATTGACTTTATGCGACTTGATTTAATTCCTGATTTAGTAGCCAGCATGGAACCTCTTAATTAGGCAAGTAGATACCTTCCTCTTTTTTTTGCTTTGCATCCTTAGGGTGCCTCAGGGAGAATTCTCTGTTTGACAAATTAAGAAAAAGCCTTTAATAGTTCAAAATCCTCACACTCTTGAATTAACTTGCATGAATGATAGAGAATTCAGTGTAAGACAAACGTAATTTTCTTGATTTTGCATCTAAATCTTTGGGGAAAGGTGACAGGGAAATTGTTTCTGGGAGGGAAAGATGAAAAAGAGAAAAAATGATTTTTGTTATAAAACTGGACGTTTGTATAGGATCCTACCAGAAATCCAGAGATGTTTTCGATCCTTTCGCAGCATACCGTACTCACTATGCAAATTACTTGGTTGTAAGTGATGCAAGCCCTGGCTTCATTGATTCTGAAAGATACAAACTAATTTTTACTTAAAAAAACTCATGAGGGGATCCTGATTGCTTAATAACAAATTATTCTGCTTCTCTTGAGCCCTGAAGAATATTTCAGTTGAGTTAGATCCCATCAGTTGATGATTTTGTTGTATGTTTTCCACTTGACAGCATATGCTGTCTATTTTGCTGCATCACATACCACAGTTGAAAAAGTATAAGATTACTACTCTCATATCCTTTCGGTGTAGGTGGGATCTTTTAGTATATATGGAGTATTGCATGGGCTTTCCTATTATATTATTTCTATGAGATGGAACAATACTCAGGTGAGTGGTAGCTATGCAGCTCCCTCCTTACTTAGTTTTCTACACTATAGAGTATCATGGGAATAAACCGCAGTGTCATAGCTCAGTCGTAAATGGAGGATTTGACGTATGTGATTTCCTCTCCCCCTGCCCCCCCCCACACCCAGTACCAATCTTCCTGGAGAATGCCCAAGTATCGAATTGCTATCATGTCTAATATATGCCATATCAAATGCTTTGTTTAGATATGTAAACCATATCTAAACCCTGTTAGGCACTGTATTTCCTCAATTTTTGGCTGTTTTTGATAGGAGAAAGTGTTTTAATTTCTCTTCCTCTGTGTTCCCTGCAGGGACATGCACAAAACTGGTCAAGGAATGTTTTGTTCTAAGCTCAGAGGAAGCAAGTCCTCTTGGAATGTTCTGTCTAAACATTTTTACTGCATTTCAGCAAACATAAACTCTTAACGATGTGACTGTTGCCTGTTCTGAAATAACAATGCTTGAAATGTTTTGAGTGTTCTTCCATAAGAATAATAGGAACATAAGAGAAGCCCTTGCTCCCATGTTTTTCTTCCTAGGTACAATATGGAATGTTTCTTATCCCCCAAGCTACAGAAACATTGGCTTGGGGAATTTCAAAAAACACCACAGAGGGGAAGCAATATTTTGGCATATAGTACTTTTGCAGCCTCGCTTGCCTGCATAAACAGCAAGTGATCCCAACAAGCAACAGCCAATGAACCATAAAATAGCAGCAAAATTTCCTTCCCTGGTTATTTATTTGTAACATCTTCCTAATATGGGTGCAGAACACCCATTTGCATTTGGCAACCTGCCTAAAAGGAAAACAAATATGTGAAACAGCAGATTTTTTAAAATAAATTTAGCAACCTGAATGAAAAGAAAAACAAGATCAATAGAGAATACATAGGGAGAACTACATAAAACTGAAGGAGATGGACAGGTCAGAAGTGTGAAAAATAAGTAAAAATAAAAATGTCAATCAATACTCTTAACTTCTCCCTAGCAAATAGCAATAGCACTTAGCACTTAGATTTATATGCCACTCCTTAGTGCTTTATAGCTCCCTCTAAGCCAGTGGTTCTCAACCTTTCTAATGCCGTGACCCCCCCCACGACCCCTGCCCCGGCACCGCGACCCCTTCCTCTCCCCCTCCCCATGCGCGATGAGGTGACAAAGGGGCAGGGGTGAAATGTGAAAATTTCCCCTACCAGTTCTGTGGGCATGGCTTATTTTGTGGGCGTGGTTTGGATGTCAGGTGGGCATGGCTTGGTGGTCAGGTGACCGGGTGGGTGTGGCCAACTTGTAAAATGTGGTGAAACTCACTTAACAATGCTCTTGCTTAGCAACCAAAATGTTGGGCTCAATTGTGGTCATAAGTTTTCTTCCTTTCTTCCTTTCTTCCTTTCTTCCTTCTTTCGCTTCCTTTCCTTTCCTTTCCTTCTTTCCTTTCCTTTCCTGTCCTTTCCTTGCCTTTCCTTTCCTTTCCTTTCCGTTCCTATCCTTTCCTTTCCGTTCCTTTCCTTGCCTGTCCTTTCCTTTCCTTCCCTTTCCTTTCCTTTCCTTTCCTTTCCTTTTCTTTTCTTCTCTTTCTCTCCCTTTCCCTCCCCTTCTTCTC
>QLTV01003391.1:3397481-3419980 GCA_003457575.1 Thermophis baileyi
GTAGTTATTGACAGGTAGGCCATTGTAGCAGCTAATTTTGTGGGCTACACTTCGGTCAGCTCGAAGGCGGCGTAGTTCTAAGTTTTCTAGTCCCAACATTTCAAGTCTGGTTGCATAAGGTATTCTGTTGCGAACAGAAGAATGTAATACTCTTCTAGTGAAATATCTCTGGACATTCTCAATTGTGTTAATGTCTGATATGTAGTGTGGGTTCCAGACAGATGAGCTGTATTCGAGAATTGGTCTAGCAAATGTTTTGTATGCTCTGGTTAAAAGTACAATATTACTGGAGAAGAAGCTACGCAAGATTAGGTTTACCACTCTTAATGCCTTCTTGGCAATGCTGTTGCAGTGGGCTCTGGCACTTAGATCCTTAGAGATGAAGATTTAAAGATTTGGAGAAAATAAAGTAATGATTTTTGAGTCTTTTGGCTCCTCACTTAGTGCTGGCATACCATTACTGCTTAGGTCTGGTGAGAAATGCTGCTTTCTTGCAAACATTTAATGCAATTTGGCTGAAACCTTAAAACATTCTTCCCTATTGAATTGTATGTTGACACATGGAGTGGCTGTTTGCCAAGGCAGAATATAATCCAGGAATGGCAAAGATTGTGAAGAGTGATGCTTAGAGTCAGCAGGTTGAACTGGACATCTTACTACAAACCAATGTTATTGTTTCTAACTTGCTGATAATTACAAGTAGGCGGACAGTTAAGGAATAACTGGTATAACAATAACTAGGGTATAACCTGTAAAACACAGCGCCTGACAAATATGAAGTCATGAAACTGTTGATATGATAGATACAAAAATGAAGTCTTTTGAATACTTTATGCTCTGAAAAGAAGCTCAAATTGCAGTTAAAATCAACTCAGTCTGGTGCCTGAGACAGTGATTGGAATGCAGTTTTCCAAATTCCTAGGTGGAATGGGCCAAAACTGCTGTTCTGGGGATTTCAGTCCCAGATTGGGGAAATAGTAGAGATGTAAAATTTCCAGAAATTTTGAAGCTCGGAAAAAAACCCGTTTTTTTCCCGGTTTTTTGGGGGGGGAAACGGAAATTTTCGGAAAAATTGAAAAAAATGCTACATTAGCACTTTTTTGTCTTTTTAAGATTGAAAGTCATTCTGTTACTTTAGGAACATAAAATATGACTATGGACAATTTGACTTGGCATAAAATTATCACAACTAGCATATTAAAAATATAGTGTAGCCAAACAATTATCACAAACTGAATTTACTTTTTTATAATATTTATTTGTAACAAAGGGAGCAACAATATCCTGAACTGCTTACTAGATTATGTGGAACAGCCAAAAAGCCTCCACAAAACAATTTTCAAAACCAAAAGAAAGAATTTTTCATATTTCCTCTCCACAGTATTAAATAAAAATAAAAATTACCTAGGACTTGCTTGTCCTCACTCAGTGCACAGAAATTAGAATAATCTGATATCATACATTTTTTTTAGAAATGATTTGGAAAATATTTGAACACCCTGTCTTAAAATATTTTATTCATCATGTTAAAATAAAATATTCCACAATGGTTTTTTTTCTTTTTTCAATTTTTCCAATTTTCTTGGAAAAAAACAAAAAAGCCTTCAGGAAAAAAAACGGAAAAAAACCTGTTTTTTTTCCGAATTTTTCCGGTTTTTTTCCGGGCCTTCACATCTCTAGGAAATAGTAGTAAATCTAAATTGAGCTATTTGGGATTTCACAGATGTATTTTCTTTCTATGAGTATTGTATCTAGCTACCACACATAATTGGTTATGCTTTTTCCTTAGGAGGCTGACACAGATGAGAACCAGGGAACTTTAAACTTTGAAGAGTTTTCTGTGTTTTATAAGATGATGTCATTACGGCGTGACCTATACTTGCTGCTTTTGAGCTATAGTGATAAGAAAGACCACCTCACTGTGGAAGATTTTACTCAGTTTTTGAAGATAGAACAGAAGGTAAGATGCAAAACAAAAATGATTAACACTCCAAATCATAACAACTTGTCCCCATTTGCTTTTTGCATTCTGTTGCTTTTATCTTGAAAACATTTATCAAAAACAATTATCTAATACTTGGATCCTTGAAAATATTGACATCTATACTTGTGAACAGTGAGACCAGAAAACGTTTTATGAATCGGAGCTGCATAGGTTTCATTTCTTTTATTTTGAGCACTCTTTTATTTTCTATATTTTCTGTAGACACTTATGTAACTCGAAAGTGTCACAACTCATATCTACACATTTCCAGAATGCACAGATTTTGTTTGAAGCTGGGAGTCTAAAGAATTCAATTATTTCTTATTCAAGGGACCTTTTAGCTGCTGGAACTCATTTTCTCCCATCAGATGTATATGTTGACAAATCCTTTCTGTTTGTCTGTCTCTACATAGAAAAATAAAATGTGATTGCTTCACACAATGAGGTGTTCCCAGAAAAAGAGAATGTATTGGTTACTAATGTTTTCTAGCAAAAGAAGAACAGGAAGTTTCTGCTCCTACTGAGCTATGGATGCAACTCACTGTTTATAATACCTCCTCAAACTGTCTAGAAATCATGAAAATCAGAATAAGATTTACAAAGCAACTTCTGCTTTAGAGCCCCTGATGCCATATATTCATTGTGCTATATTCACCTGTCCAAAAGCTTCACTTGAAGACCTTGCTTGTCTCCTCTATCATCTGCAGTTAGGCTGGATATTACTAGAAGGACAGTTCTTGGACAGGCTATATGAATACTGTGCCAGAAAAAACACTTAGATCAGTGCTTTTTGGCACTAGGGGAAGCTCTTTTTAATTTATCGGAGTATTTAAAAAGTTTTTATTGCTGTTTTGTTGTGTATTTATGACTTATACTGGGTTTGCTAGATTGATCAGCTTTGGCTGCCACTTCAATGGTATCTATTATTGTGTAAATAGTATTGCCCCATCGTTTGCTTTAAAGAGACCTTATACATGAACCAGGTAAATGACGATCAAATAGTTTTCCTGTTATGTTAGCAGCTGGAATCACCATAGCATGTGAGAAGATAATTTGTACTAGATTCACAATATGGATTTAAAGGAGACCACATGCTTTTCTTCTTGTTTATTATTAGTGTCATGTTCATGGTGTGGAAGGACAAAAGCTAAAATATCAGTTCTGAAGCATCCAGAAAGAAAGATTATAGGCTTTGGGTATAGCTCAAGGCCAAAGCCAATATTGACACCTGTTATAAATAATTGGTATTTTGTTTCATTGGTGTGTCAGCTTTGGCTGATCATCTGTTATTCATTACCAATGCGTTTGTCAGCTGTAATATGCCCAGCTCTCTATCCCTGTCACTATTCATAGGGCTTATCACGTATATTCATGCAAGACAGTTATATGGTGTCCATTACTTCACTCTGGATCAATGACTTTGAAAAACACCCTGCTGTCCATTCAAAAGATTGCAAACGTGCTCAGCATTATGATTTCCTTTCAGGAGACAAGTTGAGCTTTGAAGTTGAAATGAGTAATAAAAATATATATGAGACACACCGAAGAGCAGCGAACCTAAGCGCTTCAGTAACAGAATGTCAGTGGTACATATTGACCAGCACAAGTTAGTCCTATGAGGGCTATTTTATAAAGCCAGGATAGATGAAGTTCAGGTTCAGATGATGTACTTAATCTTTTTTTTTGCCCATGTTCTAAACTACCTGCTATTACCAATCACACTTTGGTGGCTTAGAACCACAAGCAATTGTCTGTATCTAGTGCAGTATACTTTTTTTTGCATCTGTTTTTTTGCCTTTTGTTTGTTTAGAACAGGGGTGTCAAACTCAAGGCCCGGGGGCCAGATCTGGCCCGTGAGGCCACCCTAGAAACAGCAAAGGACCGGCCCACCGTGCCTCTGCCAGCGAAAACGGTCTCCCGAGCTCCGTTTTCTGCTGCGATGGCCTCCTGCAACCCTCTGCCAGTGAAAGTGGAGCTTGGAGGCCCTCCTAAGCTCCGCTTTCGCTGGCAGAGGGTTGCAGGAGGCCGTCGCAGCAGAAAATAGAGCTTGTGAGCCTGAGGCACCCCCAACATGAGTGACATTGAGCTGGCCACGCCCTGACCACGCCCACCCTGGCCATGCCCACCCTGGCCCCCCGAGGTCAAACACAATCCTGATGCGGCCCTCAGTGAAATTGAGTTTAACACCCCTGGTTTAGAACATCACCCACCTATATAAGCACAAACCTTAACATAATCTGTACTGTGACTGTGTCACAAGATGAACTTAGTGTGCTCATATCACTTCATCAGATGTGCTGGATGAACACTGAAAGTGAATTCCACTGTTGATATTAGGCTGAGGCTGAAAATGAATGCTTTGTTTAATGCTGAAGAATAGACTCTGAAAGACATTGTATTCTGGAGTCTTTCATTACTTCTAGGATTTCAGCAAATTTGGAAGGATAAATGTACCTCCTCATTCATGAACTGATAGAGAGGAAGGAAGACAAAGTTGTTACATCCAGTGCCTTGAGAGATCATCGTTCGCTTCTCTGATTGACTTGGGAAATGAATGAACATGAACTAGAAAACTCCTTTCAAAGAACAAAGAAACATGTTTTGATATATTAGAATTTCTAGCCCAACAACAACATTCGTCAGACTGATTTCATGAGGAATGGAGAAATAATAAGAGTTATTAAATCTGTTGAGTTCTGTCTAAGTGTTTGATAAGAACAACATTGCAGTTCAACAGAAGCCCTTCATTGAAGGTGAAATAATCTGTTGTCATTGATGAAGATTACAATTTCTATCATTTTCAGTGATGCCAAAAGATGTCTTCACTTTACTCAAAAGTTATTTTTAAAAACTTAGTAAATTGAAACTGAGTTTCTTATTCTGTACATTTTATTGAATTTATGAATAATGGAAATTATACTGAATGATTATAGAATTCATTAACACAAAGTTTCAAATCAGGAATCAGAGGAATACAATCATTTTCTTTTCTCATATTGCTAAATTTACTCCAAGTTTGTTAAGCAGAATGTGGTTGAATGTGGTTGTGCTTTCATCTTCAACATTCTATTGCAGTAATGCCAGTGTAAATGTTAAAACATTTAATGTTAAATGTTAAACATCAGTTTAATTCTTTGGGTTTTCTGAGAATTACTAGAGAACAATAAATTTGAGTCATATTTTAATGTTGATTAAATGTTGATTAATGTTGAAAATCAACAGATGTTGATTTTGCAAATGCATAGGGCAATCCATGTTTAGTTATATATTCAACTCAATTTCAATGTTTCCCAATCCTTCTGCAAAAACCTAAGGAAAACTTGTAATATATATGGGAAAAGGAAGAATTTAATTTAGGTTAAAACTGACCTGTTAGATGAGAAGAACTTTTATTTGGTGCTTATTCCTTGTTCAGACAGCCCCTAGTCTCTGGTGGCCTTGCCATTTTATGTTCTGGTGCTGGAACTAAACTTTAGAAATGCGCATAATGAAACCTCCTCATCCATAATTATGCTTCAACACTGGAAATTTTAAAGAAGAGATTGGACAACCATTTGTCTGAAATGGTATAGGATTTTCTGCCTGAGTTGGATCAAAAGACCTCCAAGGTCCCTCCCAACTCTGTTATTCTGTTATAGATGAGGAAATTGAAATCATGGATAGGGAATTAGTCTCTCTTGCTAATGAGAGCTGCGGTGGCGCAGTGGTTAGAGTGCAGTACTGCAGGCTACTTCTGCTGATCACCGGCTGCCAGCAGTTTGGCAGATCGAATCTCACCAGGCTCAAGGTTGACTCAGCCTTCCATCCTTCCGAGGTTGGTAAAATGAGGACCCAGATTGTTGGGGGCAATATGCGGACTCTGTAAACCACTTAGAGAGGACTGTAAAGCACTGTGAAGCGGTATATAAATCTAAGTGCTATTTGCTCCTATGTATTTTTCTTTTTTTTTGTTCACTTTCTGAATGCATTTTATTGCAGTTCTGAATTTTAATTTTGACTTGTTTTATCTTGTATGCTGCCCAAGGAGCCACTGTTATAAGGTGGCTTATAAATTGAATGAATTAATAGATAATACTGAGATTGTCTCACAAGTGCTTTTGCAAAAGGCAACTTGTCTGTTTTTTCCTTGAGGAAGAAGAAGAAGACATTTTGCTCCTCATCCAAGAAGCTTCTCATCCGAGAAGCTTCATCAGTTCTGGCAGAATGGATCAATTCTTCCATTGCCTCCTGCCAGAACCAATGAAGCTTCTTGGATGAGAAGTGAAATGTCGTCTTCTTCTTCTTCCTCAAGGAAAAAACAGACAAGTTGCCTTTTGAAAAAGCACCTTTGAGACAACTATGACCCGGATTCATTGTTTATCTGGTGTTAATCCCTGCTTATCTGGTTGTTGATTGCTGGTGAGGAGGTGCTCTGGTCTTTTGTTTTCTTATTAGTTTTTTATTGTCTCTTGAATGGTATGCAGTTGTTGTTTATCTCTGTGTGTCTGTTGATGACTGATTTGTCTGAGTGCCATGCTTCCAGGAATTCCCTACTGTTTCTGGACTGAGATTGATTTAGGGTGCTCACAGTTTCCCAGCTGAAACTATGGTTAGTTCTGTCCATGTGTTGTGAAATAAAGCAATTTTCATGATGTCTTCTGACAGCTAGTTGCTAGTTGGTGTTCATGGATGTGCTGTACTGGTCTTCTGTCTGTCTGTCCTATATAGCGGCTGTTATAGTCTTTAGATGATTTCTATTTTTTCTTCTTGGGCTACTGGGTCTTTTGATTTACTTAAGATATTTTGGAGAGCTTTAGGTGATTTGTGTGACCAGAATTTTCCCTCTAACACTGATAGGGTAAGATACCAAATATAAATAGACAGCAAACCCCACTCCCTTCTACCACTAAAGATGTAACCCAGCCTAATAACAAAATGTCTGCAAGCAAACTCAGAGAACATCAAGGATTCCACAGTTCACACTGAGCTGCAGTTATTCTCTTCTCCTAGTATTATGAGTGTGTAATTTGCATTGCACTGGAAAGTGTAATTGATATTATCTCATGAGCTGAGTCAAAAAGTGATAAGCACAGTGTCACTAAACTGGGACAATTGTATCTAGAGAAATGACTCTAATGTTGCTTATGGTCTAGACAACATGAATAACATTTGGGTTTCCCCAATTTCCACAGGAGAATGGGTACCCATGCAAAACTGTTTATGTCTATGCTGGGTGCACAGCTATATATACAGTATGTCACAGAAGTGAGTACACCCCCTCACATTTTGTAAATATTTAAATATATCTTTTCATGTGACAACACTGAGGAAATGACACTTGGCTACAATGTGCTGTCCCCTCAAAATAACACAACACACAGCCATTAATGTCTAAACTGCTGGCAACAAAAGTGAGTACACCCCTAAGTGATAATGTCCAAATGGGGCCCAAGTAGCCGTTTTCCCTCCCTGGTGTCATGTGACTCGTTAGTGGTACAAGGTCTCAGGTGTGAAGGGGGAGCAGGTGTGTTAAATTTGGTGTTATCGCTCTCACTCTCTCATACTGGCCACTGGAAGTTCAACATGGCTCCTCATGGCAATGAACTCTCTGAGGATCTGAAAAAATGAATTGTTGCTCTACATAAAGATGGCCTAGGCTATAAGAAGATTGCCAAGACCCTGAAACTGAGCTGCAGCACGGTGGCCAAGACCATACAACAGTTTAACAGGACATGTTCCACTCAGAACAGGCCTCGCCATGGTCGACCAAAGAAGTTGAGGGCCCATGCTCAACATCATATCCAGAGGTTGGCTTTGGGAAATAAATGTATGAGTGCTGCCAGCATTGCTGCAGAGGTTGAAGGGGTGGGGGGGTCTGCCTGTCAGTGCTGAGACCATACACCGCACACTGCATCAAATTGGTCTGCAGAGCTGTTGTCCCAGAAGGAAGCCTCTTCTAAAGATGATGCACAAGAAAGCCTGCAAACGGTTTGCTGCAGAGAAGCAGACTAAGGACATGGATTTCTGGAACTATGTCCTGTGGTCTGATGAGACCAAGATAAACGTATTTGGTTCAGATGGTGTCAAGTGTGTGTGGCGGCAACCAGGTGAGGAGTACAAAGACAAGTGTGTCTTGCCTACAGTCAAGCATGGTGGTGGGAATGTCATGGTCTGGGGCTGCATGAGTGCTGACGGCACTGGGGAGCTACAGTTCATGGAGGGAACCATGAATGCCAACATGTACTGTGACATATTGAAGCAGAGCATGATCCTCTCCCTTCGGAGACTGGGCTGCAGGGCAGTATTCTAACATGATAACGACCCCAAACACACCTCCAAACGACCACTGCCTTGCTAAAGAAGCTGAGGGTAAAATTGATGGATTGGCCAAGTATGTCTCCAGACCTAAACCCTATTGAGCATCTGTGGGGCATCCTGAAATGGAAGGTGAGGTGCGCAAGGTCTCTAACATCCACCAGCTCCGTGACGTCGTCACGGAGGAGTGGAAGAGGACTCCAGTGGCAACCTGTGAAGCTCTGGTGAACTCTATGCCCAAGAGGGTTAAGGCAGTGCTGGAAAATAATGGTGGCCACACAAAATATTGACACTTTGGGCCCCATTTGGACATTATCACTTAGGGGTGTACTCACTTTTTTTGCCAGCAGTTTAGACATTAATGGCTGTGTGTCGCGTTATTTTGGGGGACAGCACATTTACACTGTTATACAAGCTGTATACTCACTACTTTACATTGTAGCCAAGTGTCATTTCTTCAGTGTTGTCACATGAAAAGATATACTTAAATATTTACAAAATGTGATGGGGTGTACTCACTTCTGTGACATACTGTAGTTCTTTCCTTTGCTATTATATTTACATGTGGAAACATCTGTTGCAGAACTAAAGAACTATGCTTTTTTTTTTTTTTGCCTTTTTTGTACCATAAATCCTGTGGGAAAAAAATACAATTTGGACCAGAGAGATGCATGATTTTAGTTATGTTCACCTGTTTATCTGCAGTATTTATAGTTGTGATGCTTACAAAAACAAAAACAACATATATAATTTTCAACTCACTACTGTAAAAGGTCATTGAAAAAATCCTGACAGTTGTAGTTACAGTTGACTGCACACCAAATATGACCATGGGATTTTAAACTTTGACATGTAGGTCACTTTTTCTCAGAAAACAAACAAAAAATGTATCAATTTTGTCTTTGGTGCAGATGAATAATGTGACAACAGAGTATTGTTTAGACATCATAAGAAAATTCGAGGTTTCAGAAGAAAACAAGAACCAGAATGTTCTGGGAATAGAAGGTAATATATTTTAGCATTTCAGTTCCTTTGGATGCTATTTTTTCATTGCTGTTACGGAGGAAAGCTTTTAACAACACTTTCTTCACTGAGGCTTAATACAGCCTTCTGCAATACCGACATTCTCTGGATTCGTTGGATTTCAGCTCC
Organism: Thermophis baileyi; assembly: GCA_003457575.1. NCBI lineage: Eukaryota > Metazoa > Chordata > Lepidosauria > Squamata > Dipsadidae > Thermophis > Thermophis baileyi. The sequence continues at coordinate 3,406,912 of QLTV01003391.1, forward strand.
CATCATGCTGATCACCCTTGTCCATTCTAGCTGGTGATTGCAGAGATTGTACTTCGAAAACATATGAAGAGTGCTGCCTTGAGAAAGATTAGATTAATATGTCAGTATGTAAATGAGAGGTCAGTCTATTAGCATATTAATGATGGAAAACATAAATGAGACTATGAATAATGCAGAATGTGATGCTGTTATGAGACAGAGTTTATTTCTCCATTGAAATTCATTTCTAGTCTTATTCTTTAGAATGGTACTTTAGATTTAAATAGAAACAAGGAGAGAAAACAATGTAAGTGACTGCTGGTTGAAGTAGTATTTAAGCAGAACAAAAAGGGTTATAATTAATTTTCTCTATTTCAAGACTTAACATAAAAAAATGAACAATGCCAGTGTCTACCAGATGGAGAAAATAGGCTTTAATTTACATAGTATCAGTTCAAATTAAGGTTGTCTTGAGCTCAATATCTATACCCTTGCAAAAGTCACTTTCTGTCAACCTCCACTTCCTAGCTGTTAAACTGGAATTATAGTATCCAAATGCTATAAAGGTTATTTTGCACTGAAAGCTGCAAAGCATTCTACAAATAACAAATGCTATAGTTTATAATTTTGCCTTCTTTAAATAAACAACAAATAATAGTAATGAGTTGTTCTCACATTATTTAGTGAATATGCTTAGAAATTATATAGGAAATATTGGCCTGATGAATCTAGAAATGGAGAAGTGGCACCAATAATTTGAAGAAACTACTTTGATAGCAACTCATATCAGGGTGTCTGTTTGGAGTGAAACATGTTATTACCCATGTTTTGAAAATATCCTATCTCAAGTTCACTTCCCCCAGAATTTAAATTGATAGACTGGCATATGGATTTAGCAGTGATCCAAAATATTTTCCCTCATGTTTGGAGTTGTAGCATTCCTTTTCGTGTCGGAGGCATCATGTAAGGTGCTTCCAGTTTGAAAGAATTAGCCAATGACATCACTGTTGCCTGGGAGACACCTGTAGAGACTCCTTTCAAGGAGCTGGAGAAAAGGATGGGAGCTCACCCCACTATGCAGTAGCACTCAAGTCTCGAACGCAGACTTGCTAACCTCCAACCTCAGCTTCCTAACCATGTGACCCACCACACTCCAGCTGTAGCATTGAACCTGAGGGAGAAAAAAAAATACAGACTAAGGTTTGGTGTTAGTCTTTAGTATGAGCTTGTTGAGAGTGAATTTGGATGAGAAAAGTCAGTTGAGCCTTTAGAGAAGCAGATTCAAATAATTCTCAGGAAACATTTTCTTGAACAGAGAAGGATGGTCCAAGATAATTATTTCTTGCAGAATCAGGAGAGCTTCCTTTCAGTATTATATGAAGAAATCACAGTAATAGCCCTATCACTGAGCAACATAATTTGGAATTTACACAAATTATTAGTTACGCTGTAATAAAAAATAATAACCCAAGTTAGAATACTGTGTACTTTGTATTGGGTTTAAAGGAATGCCAACAACATCAAAATGTCTCAAGCTGACCAGCAATGCCTGTAGCAAGTCAAAAAAATGATGACATGATGCAGTCCTGTCCTTTCCAACTTGCATCATTGCATCTGACATAAGAAAGTAGGTCACAGGTTTACATCATGATACACATTCCATCCCATTTCTCCTGCTCTATGCAGCTGACCCTGAAGGGTATTCCTTTTGAACATATTTATAATTATTTAATTTTCTGTTCATCCAATTTTGTAAAGGCCAAACACAAACAAAATTTTCATGGGTGCACCTGTCATCTGCTGGGAAATTACTTGGATAATAAGGTGCTGCCTACCCATTTTAACTTCCTAATTCAAATACTTGGATTATTATAGGTGAAAGAGTGTGGATTGACTGCTTGGTTAGTATGTAGACTCAGTCCTTTTAAAGATCTCATTAGTATTTCATCTTGTTCTTGGGATAAAGATCAGAAGTTTAACATTGTTAAACTCAGCATTGTTTTAAGCAGCGTTAGGAAGCAGTGAAACATTTTTTAAAAGATGAAAATTAATTTTGAGGGCAGTTGAGTAAGTTACCATAGTAAGGACGATGACCTGTTTTGTGGAATGAATGAATGAATGAATGAATGAATGAATGAATAAAATATATGGATGGATGGATAGATGGATGGAACTAGACAGTGTGGGCCATCTTGCCTGAAACTGTGCATCAAAATTGACAAAACAAAGCTCTCCAGGGTCTTTGTGAGACTTTCTTTTTTCTTTTTATCACAAACATCCTTTCTGGTAGGCTGGAGAAAACAATCTGAAAAGAAGGTTAATATATAAGCTTAAGCATTTTGGGGCCTCCAAAGCCTTACTGATTTTTTCTTTTGTTGCTCTGCTTGAGTCTCTCTCTTCTTGTATTCTTATTTTTCATTAAAAAAAAGACCAAAAGCCAGGATTCTATTTGATTTGAATAATTTCTGTGTACTCGGTTTGAACTGGGAAAACTTTTTTTTTAACCTGCCCAGTCTTTTATTCTTGCTGTCATTTTAAATTAGTTTTGTATACCATCTCTGTGACATTACTATGTTCATGATGAGCCAGCTTTTATTTCAATGTTAAGGGGCTAGGAAATTTGGGGAAACAAATGTATGTCTATTGGTTTGAAATGTTTAATTAAAAATTATTTCTTTAAAGAGATTCACTAATCCTTGCAGTTGAAGGGGAAATTCCATCATGTGACTCTTTGTGCAAGGAGGGTTGTCCCTCAATGATGAAATGAATAGGACATGAATGGGAACAGAAGAGAAGTGAGCAATATTCAGATCTGAAGTGGTTTCCCTTTCTATATCTCCCAGCTATGCTGAAAGGAAATATGATTTTTCTTGGGAGACCTTGTGGGTTCTGGAAAAGATGGATCTGATTAAAGGAGATGTTGGTGATGGCGCAGTTTTGTTGCACCACCCTGTCATCCACCACCTCAATGGCTGCTTAACTCAATTGTATTATATTTCTGATCTTGAATGATTAGTAAGAGACACAGTAAAAGGGATATCTCCTTTAAGGAACTGCCAACAGCTACAGAGAGCATGCCACTTTGGATCCAAAGCATTTCCATCTGCTTGCTTTTAGAATGGAACAACCAATGTACAGTATACCTCAGATCAGCGGTGGGTTGCTCCCAGTTCGGCCCGGGTCTTAGAACTGGTAGCGGCAGTGGTGGGAGGCTCCACCCACCCACCCGGGACGCTTCTGCGCATGCGCAGAAGTGTTGCACGTGCATGCGAACAGGTAGCAACGGGTTTTACAACCCACTACTGCCTTAGATCAATAGTCATAATGTCACAATTCTGCTGTGTTTTCTAAATCCTTGAAATGCTGTCAAATAAATTCCAATTCTAAAATAGCTATTGCTTTTGCCTTGTAAGATTCAGGTCTTAACAGACCATAGACAAGACAAGGAAAGCATTTCAGCATTGAATATGCTTTGGATGAATTTGGATGTGTATCTAGAAGTTTTGACTTACTGATGGAATGGAAGTGATTAGTGACTTACGATTATGCATCAAAATGTATGAAGCATTAAAGCAAGTGATCTCAACAGTAACCATTTGGGGAATGCTAGAATGACATTTGAAAGAAAGTATCTGAGTGATGATTCTTGAATAGTTTCTATTTTATGTTGTTACTCTTTCATGAATGGCCTAAATTTGTGTGCTTAATATACAACTTTTCCATATTTTGCTATTTTCTCTAATTTTACAGGCTTTACCAATTTTATGTGCAGTCCGGCCTGTGATGTGTTCAATCCACTGCACAGCGAGGTACATCAGGATATGGAGCAACCTCTTTGCAACTATTTTATTGCTTCTTCCCACAACACATATCTAACTGGAGACCAGCTTCTGTCTCAGTCTAAAGTAGAGATGTATGCCCGAGTCTTACAAGATGGCTGCCGGTGTCTTGAAGGTGTATTCTTTATTTCACTTGGTGGTCTATTGCTGTGGAGTTTCCACTATTACACTGAATATGTAACATTAGATCCCTCCAGACAGGAATTCCATATATGTGCATACACGTCTACTTACTCTGTTCTATGCCTGCTCTCAAAGCATACAAAATATTTTATGGAGAATATGACCAAATGCTAGTAATTTATGCTTCTGTATAAATAAATATTTGAAAACACAGCACAAAAATCAATACTTTGATACATACAGCTCTAAATAGAAGGTTAGTTATTATTCTCACTTGTACTTCTGATGTACTTTTCTTTTCAGCAAAACTGTTGCTGTTATTGTGCGATAATAATAGCTTGTCAGCTTTAATCATTTGCCAGCATGAGCTTTATAGATTATGAAAGATGAGACTTGATGCATGTAATAAGAGAATGTCCACTTGTTGAATAGCATTTTCAAATGCCAAATATATGCTTGGGGCATTGATCTCTTCTCAGCCTGTTTACTTGGAAGGGAAAAATATCAGCAAAATATTCATTTAACATATAATGTTCTTATCTTGATAGTTGATTGCTGGGATGGCCCAGATGGAGAACCAGTTGTGCATCATGGTTACACCCTTACTTCCAAAATACCTTTTAAAGATGTAATAGATGTAATAAACAAAAATGCCTTTACTAAGAATGAGTAAGTACAGTACATTCAGTATGTAAACAATACCTTCTGGTTTGTGTATTTTATGCAATATTGCAATCAATTAAAAGAGAGTTGTGCAAATCTCTTCTCATTACTGTGTTTGTAAATAATATGTTAAAATATGTGTTTAATTGATAACAGATTTTTTCTTCAAAATTGCAGAAAAATTTATTTCTCAATCACATTTCTTTTCATTTTAATAACAGAAGTATCCAATTTACTGTGTTGTAAGGTTTGCAAAGCAACCCTGTATATTTTTTTGCAGCAAATGTCTTTGTATTTAAAGGGATTTATTTTACAAGGATAAATGTCTTGAAGATGGTAGTGTAACATTTTTCAAACAGAGGTTCTCTTAATGTTTTAATTCCAGTTCCCAGAAGTCTAGATACGAGGGCAGCCTGTGTAGATTTCTGGGGTAGTGGTGGTTTCCTCCATTATCTCGTAACCAGTCTTTGTCATAGTTTTTTTTTTTTTTTTGCTAAGATGGAAGTAAAGAACCACCAAGTTCACTTTGGCTCCATGAACACAACCATGCAACCATAATTATGTTCATGACTGCATGAACACAACCATGCAATTTTCTTGATAACAGTATAGTGGCTTGCCATGCCTTCTTCCAAGATGTTTTTCAGCTTCCTAATCTTGTCTATTGCTATCTTATTCCTTGATGGTCTCTCTTCCAGATACTAGCCAGCATGATCCTGCTTAGATTTCAAGTTAAAACATTATCAATTACCTGCTGAAACAGTTCTGCTATCTAAGGCATTTTTTTCACAGTAATATCTTCAGTGTCAGTTTAATAATATAGATAGTCCTTGACCTATATCACAATTGAGCCCCAAATTTCTGTTGCTAAGCGAGATAGTTAAGTGAGTTTTGTCCCATTTTATGACCTTTTGTGCCACAGTTGTTAAGTGAATCATTGCAGTTGTTAAGTTAGTAACATGGTTGTTAAGTGAATCTGGCTTCCCCATTTTGCTCATCAGAAGGTTGCAAAAGTGATCACATGACCCTGGGGCCCTGCAACTGACATAAATACATGCAGGTTGCCAAGGGTCTGAATTTTGATCACGTGACCATGGGGATGCTGTAATGGTTGTAAGTGTGAAAAAGTCAGGAGTCACTTTTATCAGTGCTGTTGTAACTTCAAACAGTCACTAAACAAATGGCTGTAAGTCCAGGAGTAATAGAAATGAAGGCAGATGGGGAAGAACATGGAGCTATGTATTGCTTCCTCTCTTCCTATATTATCCATGATTACCAAACATGATTTTATACAAAAATGGAATGACTGATGCCAAACCTCTGCTCAGTGCAGTTATTCAAATTCAAGTATCTCAGACAGAGGATGGTTTAGCCATTATTGAGCCTACTCAGTCAAGAAGAAACAACTACCTTTTGCGCTAATTGATTGGGCTCTTACAGTCAGGGAGTTTTTCTACCAAATTGGAATCTGCTTTAGTGAAATCCATTATTCCTTGTCCTGCAGTATGGAAGAAATCTTGATCTTCTGTATGACATTCTTTTAGAAATTTGACGAATCTATAGTTCCCTGGATCTTCCATCTCTCCTTTTTTGAAGATGGGGAAGATATGTCTTCCTCAAGTCATCTTGAGGAACTACCACTACTCCAGGATTTTTCAGAACTAATATATAAAAGTTTTGCTAGTCCTTTATTAAATTTTTGCTAGTCCTTTATTAAAATTTCTTCAGTATCAGAGGATGTAACTCATCGGCCTCCTGAAATTTAAATTAAATCTAAATAAATATAGTGTATATTATTTGACCACATGTTGGTCATTCTCAACTAGTAATGCTTGTCCTTTATCTTTCTCCTCATAATTATTTGTTGCAACACATATCTTCTTGTTGAAGAAGACTAAGCCAAAAGAGGAGTCGAATAATTCTTCCTTTTCTTTCTTACCCATTAGTATCTTTTCACATAGTATTCCCATCACCCATCTCCTCCCACAAATGACTGTATGACTGTAACTTTGTTGCTTGTAGCCTTACAATTTATATTGACTGGTTCCTACTATGATTTGATTGCTTATTTGTACCCGGACTATCATTAAGTGTTGTACCTTGTGATTCTTGATGAACTTATCTTTTCTTTTATGTACACTGAGAGCATATGCACCAAGACAAATTCCTTGTGTGTCCAATCACACTTGGCCAATAAAAAATTCTATTCTATTCTTTCTGTCCTCAGTGAGCAACTGGTAGATTGATTGTTTTCTTTGGGAACTCCCTACTCATAGAAGTTAAAAAATAGTGTTGCCCTGCAGTGGTTTTAATATTTTCAAAATATTATTTCCCTCTCATTTTTAGGTTTCCGATTATATTGTCTATTGAAAATCACTGTAGTGTTCAACAGCAAAAGAAAATTGCCCAGTACCTCAAGGAGATTTTCGGTGACAAGCTAGATTTGACCTCTGTGAACACTGGGGATCTCAAGCAACTTCCAAGTCCTCAGAGTTTGAAAGGCAAAATCCTAGTCAAGGTAAAGAGTGACAAAGAGTGGCCTGCTGGAAAACTGTAATTTCAATCTTATATCTAGCTTTGTTTTTCTTTTCAAATTCTGTCTACAGATGAAATGTCTCCTCCAGAATCATGTTGAGTTTGTAGGGGTATGTGTGTGCGCATGTGTGTGTAACTATAATAACTAAATAACTGAATGTTAAAATGGAAGGGATCATGGGGTTCTTCTGTTAACCTGAAGACCCAAATAGTGTCTGTAAAGTGTCAAGAACCATTCTCAAAAGTGAGCAATACCATGGTCTATTTTGGGAGGGTTTTAAGGAGCAAATCTTAAGCATATACAAGTCTCCAGATATTCATTTAGGAGACTCTTAAATCTCCAGTCCTGAAAATGCAAAAGAAAGAAAAGATTGACATTTTTAAACCTATTCCTTATCAGGAGACCTCTGAAGGTGGGGCACGAGAATGATACTGAAGGGCTATGTATGGCCCCAGGCTGTACATTTTACATCCATGATCGAGTTCAATATCCTTTCTCTGTTATACGTAGGAAACAGGTATCCATATTCTGCTGAATATCTCTATTGAAGGAGAGACCATCACCACCCAACATAATATATCTCCCTGTTGAATAAGTTATATGACAAAAAATTTCCCAAAGTTTAGTTAAAAAAAACCCTGATTCCTTACAATTTCCTTTTCATATTCTATTTCTGCTCTTCAAAACATTACACAATAGATCTTTCTTTCCTGTAGATAAAACAGAAGACGTAAGTAGATAGAAGACTTTCACATATTTGAAGCTAGCTGTTAATACTTAATTACTTATTTATTAATATTTCATGAAGTCATCTCATCTCCAGATTAATTCTTTTATTTAGGTAAAGTTGAATTGCCAGTGCATCAGATCCCCAACATGAATGTTTTTGACAATATTTAATCAAAGTGTTTATTCAAAATAAGAGAATTTTTGTATCATTTAATACAGCATTTGGGATGCATAGAATGTATTGGTTATTATTTATATTTGAATATATTTAATTTATATACAGTATGAAATCATGATTGACGATGATGATCAATTCACATACCCACTAAAAAAAACCAGTAAAGATTTGTCCATTTTTCTAGGCCACCTGTAGCTTCCTTGTTTGGCTCTTAGATTAACCAGTTATCAACATCCTTGTAGCAGCCTTCTCCAACCCTGCAGATGTGGATGCTTCAGCTTCCAGAATTCTCAACAATGGACAACGTCCTTTTGGAATTTTGGGCAAAAAACGCCATTCCTATTTTAGGGTACCCAAACTAAGGAAAACTCTGGTGGAAAGCAGAACCATCAAACTGTCACCCTTTATCTTTTGTGGAAGAGAGTTTTATATTTCTTTTGAATTCTGTCTTGTGGGAGTACGCCAGTGGTGGGTTGCTCCCGGTTCGGTGAACCGGTAGTGGCGGGAGGCTCCACCCACCCACCTGGGATGGTTCTGTGCATGCGCAGAAGCATCGCACGCACGCGCGAACTGGTAGCAACGGGATTTACAACCCACTACTGGAGTGCGCTATCTATATCCGATGACTTTCTAACACTACAATCTTTCCCTGAGCTGCTGCCCTTTGATACTTCTAAAGAAGAGGCTTTAGTGGGGTGAAATGGAACACTATAGACTCAGTGAACCCCAAGCCAGATCTGTGCTTCCTGAATGTGTCTTTCATTTGACTAGGTGCATTTCTATTTCATGTGATTCTGCTTAGTACAAGTGCTATTGCAGTGCTGATAAAAAGATGACATAAAATAAATAAATAAGGGGACAGTATCTTCTGTAGAACAGTACGTTTTTATTGGAATTTGGAACTAATCAAAATTGGATGAGTCAAATCAGCGCACCTTGTAACAAGCAGGTTTAATTTCCTGAAGATCAATCTCAGTCATACTTTTTATTAACAAAATGCTTTGCCAAATCTCAGTTAATCAGCTCCTGCAAGTAACAGACTGCTGCCCTAAATAACACTACTAAGTTTGCAAGCTACATGTACCAACTGCTTTTTAAAGTAGCCATAACTGCTTCTCTGATGGAAAAAGATACTTAAATCCATCATTGTGCAGTTATGAAGACAAAAGCTTGATACACGAAAAATGAAATAATTAAGAGTTCTGGCACATAATTTTCAGTTAGCCATTTATTTGTCTCAAATAGCCTATAATACAAATGATATTATGCATATGGAGATACATAGTGTAATTTATTGTTGTTCCCTCACTGTTTTGTTTTATATGATTGATTGATTTCTAGCATGTTTGTGTAATATAATCCTTGTTAGAATATCTAAGTTTCTTGGGGTAGGATATAAAAAGAACAATAAAAATGCAGCACAATATAAAAAAATGTAGCTGAGATCATAGTTGGATGCGGTTATGTAGGCCACCAAATTCAACTCCCTGCTCAGTATAGGAATCGATAATAAAGTATTTCCAATGAGCATAGTTTAAACTCACATCATACAGATGTGGCTTAAAACTTTTAGCATCCCCCAATGTCAGAAGTCTTTCACAGTGACTAGTTTTAGGTGTTGGTCTGAGGAGCCATTTAAAAATCTGGGGAAATAATAAACTTTTACTCTGCCATTGAAAAGATTATAAACTACAGTAGGTATGCACTTCTACGGTAGGAGCCATTCGGCAAATGTGCCATTAATGAAAATGTAACTCTTTCTATGCACATGACAAATGTTTCTCTAAAGAGGTGTACAGAAAGTGATTTAACAAATTTAACAGAATAACAGAGTTGGAAGGGATCTTGGTGGTCTTCTAGTCCAACTCCCTGTTCAAGCAGGAAACCCTATACCATTTCAGACAATACCATTTCTTAAAAACCTTCTGTGTTGGAGCACCCACAATTTCTGGAGGCAAGTTTTTCCACTGATTAATTGTTCTGATTTTTCAGAGTAATCTGAAGATCCAGATAAGTATATATAGAAACCTTTGAAGCCATGTTAAAATAGTAACAGTATGAGATTGTCCCAGGAATGGATTGAAGTTGTTGATAACATTTAGCCATTTAATTTCATTTAGCAGCTTTGGTGCTCACACAGTTGTCAAACTCAATTGCATCACATGATGTCACGTGATGTCACATGACGTATCGTGATATTTTTTGCCTTTGCGGAGCCAGGGTAGGCGTGGCCTGCGCGTGACACATCCGGCCCACTGGCTGCCAGTTTGACACCCCTGCTCTATTAGATGTAGAGTTTTCTGGTGATTACTGCATATAATTTTTCTGCGTTATGCTTAAACTGTTTCAATAGGTGGCAGTATCTCACCAACTTTATCAGCTACATGCTTATAAGTTACTTTATCAGCCTTGGCAATTAAGTAGGGCTTTAGATATGAAATTTCCGTGAATTCAATTGCAGAGAAGTTGAACCATGCCAGCAGAAGGCATTGACAGAAAACTGCATGATTGATTCATGCAGTCATTAGGAATTGAACTTAAGGGAGCCTTTGCCTTTTATATCTGAACTGGGTCGAAGCAGTTTATCTACATTCAGGCAAAGGTTTTGGAAAAGCTGTTTATTACTCACCCTGAGATGTTATTCACCCTGTCACTTTGCGAGCAGTAAGCCAAATAGAGGCTGATTAGGGTTAGGGTTAGGATAATATTTCTAACAGAATATTATCCTGCTCATTCATGTTGTTAAAAGGGAATTATTTTCATCCGGTTTTTCATTCAGAATATGCCCCTCCAGTTTCTAATCCTGATAAACGTATTTCCAAGATCGTATGTTTAGGAAGTTCTGAATTAAAAATTTTGAATGAAGGGTAGCCAAAGATTATATCTGTGAGGCTTGGCTTCTGAAAGGATACTACAGTATGTGACTAATGTACCATTTGGAGCCATTTTGATGGAAGTACAGAAGGCACTTTTAGCTAATAATGATTTCTTAGGTCACCTTTAAATCCCATAGTAAAATGTGCTGCAAATCACCAGTCTGTTACAGGGAGCTGCATGGTCTGTGCACCTCCTTAATGGTCCTCTTTTTATTTGCCTATATGGGCTGTCAGAGGCCACCACTTGTCTTTGTCTCTTCAGTATTAACCTTAACCTTCTCATAGCACAGAACAAAAAAGCCCGACAAAGATTAGTAGGAAATAGCCACCAATCCTTTTATCAAAAGACAAGCTGTTACAAAGGGCTGTTCAGGGAGGATTAGGTTGTGGCGGTGGAAAAGGATTTTCTGAAGAGCTAAGTTCTCCATGAATTTACTTCTTAAAGGCTTTCTTACTCTTGGCGGCTGTTAAATCCTGACATCCTTTTCAATAACGCTGTCAACTGTGCAAAAGAAATATGGGGAGTCTAGAACTATAAATCAAGGCTATATTATAGTTTTATCATTATGCCTGTCATGGGTTCTTTTCAACTACATCCAGCTTGGTGGCTCAAATCACAAAACAGCCAATAACAACACAAGTTGCTAAACAACACCCACAAGACTCATGTACTCACACTATTACTTACCCTGTTTTCCCCAAAATAAGACATCCCCTGATAATAAGCCCAATCAGGCTTTTGAGTGCATGGCAATAAGGCCAAGGGCTTATTTCAGGATTCAAAAAATATAAGACAGGGTCTTATTTTCAGGGAAACACGGTACTACTCATTCTTCTCCACTCTTCCCCACTGCTACTGTTACTCTAGCTACTGCTACTCCAACTACTTTAAACTCAACTACTTTGACTTTAAACCCTTATCATAGTGTCTCCTACCACCATTATCTGTTCGTTTCCCTTTGCCTATATTCTGGTTTTAACCAATGGGACCATCTCAGTCTGCCTAAACACATTAGCTCTTTTCTTTTTTCTATTAAATGAAGACATACTAACACCTGTCTGTTCAGTATATTTGATACACTTCAGAAATCTCCAGTACATGTGATTTGATGTACCCTCATCAGTCTAGTTTTAATGGGGTTTCCAGTCTTTTATTAAATTACTGAGTTCTAAAATGAAGTGCAACCATTTGATGGAAACTTAATGTTAAACCACTTGTTGTTGCCTTAACCAACAAGTATTAAGAAACTATGATTGAGCGAGACCCTGTCAAGAGGTGCTCGTGAAGAGAGACCTATTTATTACAGATACAGGAGAGATGTAGGAATAGTCTTGAGTTACATTATATTTAAAGTTGCTTCATTCACAGAGCACTTTAGAGCCCTGGAAATATCCTTTTATTGACTTAGTTCCCAGCCCAAGATTGATTATGGCTTTTCAGGGCTTTAGACAGTTATGTTTTTTCCCCCCTTATTTATGGGATTGATTTATCACAGTTGGGTAGAACTCTAGGCTGTGTACTGTATCCAAATTAGCAAATGCTACTAAATTAGTAAAACAAAGTATATAAAGTATGATAATACATCTAGAAGTATATAAAATTATGTGCCTGAGCAATGAGAGAGATATACTTTTTCAAATGTGTCAGCTTGTTCTTTAATGAAAAACGAGACTGTGGCCACTAATTAGAAAGTTTTTTAAAATAGGATTAGATAAATTAATGGAAGTTAAAAGGTTATTTGTCATTAATGGCTATATATTGAATTCAGACTATGAAAACTAGTTAGAGGGGGACATGTTATATTCATCTTTTGCTGGTGAATTTCCCAGGAGGCATCTGACTGGAATTCACATCCCTGGATCTGATCTATTTTTGGTCCAATTCAACAAGCCTATTGTGATACTATACTGTTAAACATGCGAGTATGTGATATCCCATGCTCAGTTAGAGGTCCTAGAAACAGCTGTTCTATATGCCATGGAGAATATGTAACTTGGCTTTAGATGGGAAGAGATTCTGAAAAAGTGATTGAGAAAGTAGCATGGACAAAAGGTGGTATCTTCAGTCACTTAGAGTTATGCTCTGGGACAAAAATCTATTTTGAATCTACAGGATCATCCATTATTAAGTGGAGGATTACTTTGA
>QLTV01003391.1:3420153-3456224 GCA_003457575.1 Thermophis baileyi
CACACACACACACACACACACACACACACATATACATACAGAAAAAGTGAAGGGTCTGTTTATTTTAATTTAGATAACAGAGAGTAGGAGAACATTTAAATTCATTATTTAAAAGCTAGTGGAGTAAAACTGGACATTAGTACCTGCTCTATCATAATTTTCTAAGTAATAATTTCATATGATGCTACTGTACATATCATTGGATCTACTTAGATTTCTAATGTACATTTATCGTAAGCTATTATTTTTTTGATGAACAATTAAGAGTTGAATTTCATATCAGAAAAGCAAATGTTTTTTAAAAATGTATTGTTTTCATTTTTAGGGTAAAAAACTCCCATATAGTCTTGGTGCAGATGCTGAAGAAGGAGAGGTTTCTGATGAAGACAGTGCTGATGAAATTGAAGATGATTGCAAGTTAAAATTTTCTTATGTAAGTCCATATAATACATCTAGTACAAGGGTGTGAAACTCCTGGCGTCACGGCGGTGTCACGTGATGTATCAAGACTTTTTTCTCCTTTGCTAAACCGGGCGTGGGTGTGCCAGCGTGTGACACATCTGGCCCGCGGGCCAGGAGTTTGACAGCCCTGATCTAGTATGTTTTCTGATGGAGGCTTAAATCTAGATTACACTGCCTCAATAGTGATGTAATGCTCCTATTCTCCCTTAATGTATGGCATATAAAGTAGATGTGGCCAGAACCAAAGTTCACTTTAACTTAATGAAGTGACTTTGAAGTTAGTGACTTCCTGGATAAGCCTGAGTAGGGCGTTTTTGTTTTTTTTTTTGTTTTTTTGCAACAAGGTGGAAGTGACCTATAATTGCTTTTCTGGAATGCTTTTTCAACTTCCCAGTCTATTCTACAGCTATAGGATTTCCTTTTGGTCTTTTATCCAAGTGGTTAGATCTGACTCTGCTTGCACCAGATACCCTGATTAAGTTATCTTTCCATTTCACAAACCCCAAGCAGACTTGTGAAGTAAGCAGATCTATTTTGGAAAAATAGGAAGCCAAACATTAAAAAAAACACCTCTGTCTAGCAACACTAAAGAATCCCGCTGTTTATACAGAATAATTCCAAGGTTTCAATCCTAGATATATGTGTTTTTCCTGCCTTTTTGAATTAACAGCTATGTGGCTACATCACTCCTATGTCCTTTGTTTTTTCTGCTATGAGAATCAGACATGATCCCATCAGATCTTCTGAACCCAGATAAAAGTCGCCAGGTGCTACCATCATTTGAAACTTGGTTTAGTTTACTGCAATTTTAATATAATTAACTTCAAAATTACAGGAATTAAATGCCATTAGTATTATTACTTCCTTATCATGAAAAATATGATACAGCAGCAGCATGTTTGGGAGATGCTCCAGAAATATGTGAAACACTTATCTGAGAATCAGAGTAATTATTATTAATAATAATAAAAATAATTGCATGTAGAAGTAAAACAACTGTGGCAAAAGAAAGCAAAGACAGGGTGCAATCTCAAAACATCTGGAGCACCTCCTTGGGTGCAACCCCAAAACATCTGGAGTACCATTTGAATACCCTCGGCCTTTGCAAAATCATCATCAGTCAACTGCAAAAGGCAGCTTTACTTGGAATAGTTTACATCCTGTGATGATATTTTTAACCCCATAAACAACAACATCTGCTTTTCTCAGATCCTTGAGAAGGATTCGATAGGTGGATAAAAATGCCAAATTGAATCTGAACATCTCATTGACTGTGTGACCAACCACAATAATTCATGAAATACCTATCATAAATATTATCAGAGTGCTGAATAATAAGCATAAGTATAAATTATACCACTGGGTAACTTATTTTTTTCAGCAACCTGCGCTGTCTTCCCCATCAAAATTTAAATTGTAAACCTCTTGAGGGAGAGACATATCTTTGATAGAGCTATGTAAAATATGGATATTTGATTTGATTTTATAAAATAGTGAAGTGCCCTTTGGTCAATGAAATCTAGATTAAATGAAGATGGAAGCAGGCATATAAATTTATACTTTATTATCTGCATTTATATATCCATCTCTGTCTTCATCCTACCCCAATTTCATAGTCCAGGGTAAAATGAATCAATTTCTTGGATAGGGGTCTGAAGAGATTTTCTAATTTATACTTCCAGATAAAATTCTACTGAACACTATACAAGTCTAAATGCTCACATTGCTGTGTGTATTTATTTTCTATGTCTTTTCTGTAACATTTTGGTTGAGCTGTGTGTTTCCCATAAGTGGTTCTCAAATGTCATGTGTAGGTAAAGAGAAGCCTTAGTGTAGACAGGAGCTCTGCTTCTGAGGAAGCCCAAAGGGAAGTGTTCTTTTATGAATGCCATTGTATTAAGGAGAGAAGAGGTGGAAAGATAAGAAGGCTGCAGACCGCTGGGGAGGCATTTGCACAGAGAAAGGCAAAAGAATTCATATTCTTCCCTTGGCCACCTTATAACAGAAGAAGACTATCACCCTCCACCCTAAGAATTTCTCCAAAATTCTCTTTTCTTTGCAAGAATGTCAAATTCTCTTTGATCAAGTGGAATGATAATTTATTGGGGGAACTTTAGTTTTTACTTGGCACTCATAAAAAGCCATTTGTGATAGACTGCAGCATATTTAGATTATACCCAAAGGAAATAAAAGGAAATGGTCAAGGAGTGTTTCTGTCTGTTATATCAGCAGTTGCTATCTCAGATATTCTGTATATGGAACAAAAAAGTTAAATTATGTTCTTGCTCTAATTTACTTCAAAAGAAAGGCAATAGAATATATAAAAAAGTTTAAATGGGTCAATACATTTCCCAACTCTATTTGCCTTTTGTTAAAAAAAAAATCTGTTAACAATTTGTATTGCTGCGTATTGATCTCTTTCAGAGCAACGGCACATCAGAGCATCAGATAGAGTCTTTTATAAGAAAAAAGCTTGAATCCTTACTCAAAGAGTCTCAAATCAGAGACAAAGAAGACACTGATAGCTTCACTGTGAGGGCCCTGTTAAAAGCAACGCATGAGGGCTTAAATGTGAACTTAAAACCGGTAAGAAGTTTTTCTTACTCTTCTGGGAATATCTATCACTGCTATTCTGACATATACTTATAACTGATTGCAGAAGTCACATTAAAATAGCTGTTCTTTCATTCGTTGTGTATTTATATGTATCCTGCCTTTTCATTTTTACAAATAACTCAAGGTGGCAAACATATCCAAATCACCTTCCTCCTTCTATTTTCCCCAGAACAACAACCTTGTGAGATGAGTTGGGCTGAGAGACTGTAACTGGCCCAAGGTCACCCAACTGGCTTTCATGCCTAAGGCAGGATTACAAGTCACAATCACCTACTTTCTAGCCTGGTGCCTTAACCATTAGAACAAACTACATACAAGAAAGATGACATTTACTTTAAAAAGGGAGAAGTGATCATTATTTCCACTGTTTCTCCCAAATAAAGAGCTTTTGCTGCAAAAGAAAAACAAAATCAAAAGAGTTGGACTTCATTTCTTTTAACTGGACTATTTGAGCAGAGGTTTGGATTAGATGACTTAAATCTATGATTCTATTTTTTATTTCCCAGAAACCGGAACTTGCTTTAAAAAAATCTTATTATTTTGAATACCAAAATGGTGAGCTTGTGTATTGTGCAAATGGCTATTTAATCTTTTTTGAAATCTTGAAAGCTTCCAGTGATGGAGCCCCACAACTTTAAGAGGCAGGCTGTTCCATTGCTTAAGAGCTTTTAGGATTTTCCTTATTTCAAGTTTGGATCTGTCACACTAAAGCTTCCACCTACTGGTTAAAATGCTCTGGAGAATCCATCCACACCCTCTTTCTTGGTTTTTCAGTCAGTCGAAGTATTGTTGTTCTTTCAGTCACTCAAAGTATTGTTGTTTCAGTGTGAATATATCCTTCAGTCACATGTAAATGTGCTTTTCTCCTTTATACTCTTATTTTTATATGTTTGGTGCCACCTTGGAGTTTCCAAGTAGTGTGTGAAGAATGTAGGTGACTTGATTGAGAGTATGTATTAGTAAAGAAATTCCCACATTGTATCTGCATCCTAAACTGGAAATTTATATCTGGAATTAATGGTTAGTGTAAAAAGTTTGGCTAAGTCTAGAAAATGAGCAGGGAAAAATCGTTCCTTGTTCTTCATCAAAAAGTGAATGGATCATAAATTCCTGTTGCAGGCCACATATTGTATAATGGAAACAACTCGCACTGTGAATAGCTGAAGGAATGTATTTCAGTGCCTTTTTCAGCTCTGTATGAATGCATGTTCTGACAGAAACACTGGATCCTGTCACATATCATCAAGCTGTTGACCCTAGGGAGTCTCTTTTGTGTGAATCTCAGATAGGCTAGAACTATGACTCTGGTTCTGTTTTCTTGTCTTTCCTATTTATCTCCGAATGTCAAACGATAGGATTGGTTGATTTGTCCCCCTGGGTAATATTTGGTTTGACTTCATTTAAGTGTCTGAGTACAAAACAATGTTTTGGGAGCATTAGATTTCTGTAGGTATTTTATTTACTGAATGTATCTACGATTTGCAAATATATAGCAAATTAAATAATATACAGAATCTCTATTTCTGTGCATAATAATATAGCATATAGTTGTTTATGCAATAACATGAAGATTTGCTAGTACCGGTTATGACTACTCCTATTGCTGTGCTCAACCTGGTTTGTTACACTGTTGTTTCTTTGCCTTGGGACTGAAAAGTTTAAGAGTGCACAGTTTTCAGACAGTTGAAATCCTAGCGTAATCTAATATCTGCTAAAATTACCTTAAAATTATAAAATCTCATTTGGAATAAATATTATTATTTATAATATCTGGCTGTTGATGCTTTCTCCTTCCTCCTACAACTGTAATGTAAGCCTTGATTTAAGGGATATGTAATTTGATCTACAATACCCAGCTAATAACTTTTGAGAAGATACTGATGAAATGAATATGAAACAGTTTTGACTAATGTATATTACATATTTTCATTTCCATGGGTATTACTAAGATAACCCAACAAAATAAAACAACCAAGCATTGGCTTCTTAATGAGCTTATTAAGAAGCTATTATTAAGAGTCACACAACTGGAACTCAAGCTTGTGCCATCAATGAGACAATCAAAGATCAAAAACTCACCGAGGCAGAAAAACCATATCTTAAAGGAAAAGGAACTAAAATTATTATCCATATAAGTAGATTAATGGGAAGAACTGTTCTTTAGGGACAGGAAAAATATTTAGAAGGTGTGGTAAAGTGGAATTCAAATGAGATGTGATGGTTATGAGACAAAGATGAAGTCTCAATAGATCTTAAAATTATTCTTGTGAGCAAGCGAGAATTCTTTGCAATTAGCATCTGTTGTTTCTTTTTGACTCTCTATGTTCTGTTAGTATAAGCCAGAGATGAGATTAAGTTTGAAAATTAGCTTTAGGGCAAGAAATACAAGGAAGGAAATCAGTTCTATTCTGAAATAGATTTTGGTATAGTTCTAACAGCCCAGGCAAGAGTGTTCTTTCTCTACATTGTCTATAGTGTCGAAAACCATCACTATCCAAATGCAGTGTGATCTTGTGCAACACAACACAACACAACACACACAAATACATACAACTACATGGAAGGCACTTGAAAGCACTACTGTAGTTGACAGTTTTTTTTCTTTCTACCAACCAGCCTCTTGGAGTAGAAACTGGGCTTACAAATATTTTACTAGATGGTTAAATTGATGCAGAAGCAAATGTGGTAACCAATTAAATTAGAAAATGATTTTGATGAATTCATTGTTTTTCACAGAATTCAGGTTTGAAGGACACTAACAAAAAATCCCACAGTAAACTCATGGGCACCTTTGGTAAACATAAGGTAAGCAGTGGTCTGATTATGAATCCTTTTCCCCTGACCCCCACCTCTGTACTAGCCAACTAAATCAGCATTTCTCAACCTTGTGAACTTGAAGATAGGTGGACTTCACATATGCTAGCTGAGGAATTTTGAGTTGAAATCTACACATCTTAAATTTGACAAGGTTAAGAAATACTGATGGACCTAAAGAAAAGCTGCAGCTTCCAAGAATATATTTGTTTATGATTGGGGAGTTAGGGTTAAATATTAGCCCACTGACAGGATCCAAATCTGTCGGGTAATTCACAATGTGAACTTGGTGAAACTGATAGATTTGTAACTATTCTATGATGTCATTATTAGTTCATACATTTAGTTCATACATTTTTGAAAAACAGAACATTTTCTTTAATAACCTTAGAGAAATGAGTGAGTTTTCATGACACATTAAGGGTTAAATATTTAGATTTTATTACCTTGTAACAATAAAGGTTTTCAGTGATTTTGTACTGGAAATTGTGAGTATTTCAAAGTCTCCACTTCATTTTTAATTTTTTTTTTAAATGTTGGTTTGAATGATTTTTCACAAAGTGGTAAAAGAATCATCTAGCCTGAAGGTGTTTCTTATAAAAATATCTGTAACTGTCCTCCAGATTGATTTTCAGCAGATGCCCTTTCAAAAGGTAGCACGGGTAAAATGTTACATTTTTTTCAGACTTTTGCTAGTGGTAGTCATTCTTATGTCACTACTTTCTTAATCAATATAGCTCCAATCTTCAAAATATTGAAGCTTGAGAATAGATAAATTTATACAGGCTGCTGACAGGGAATAGGAAGTGTTTAGGAAAGAGGAGGGAAAACATACAGTTATTTAAACATCTGGGCTGCAAAGTGGGTTTCTTTGTTTTGTTTTGTGTAGATTTGTCTGCTTCTTTCTTTCTCTTAAAGTGGCTTGCAGCACACAAATCACCAAGTTGCTGATCAAAGTACATCAGCAAACTCTCACAAAAATTAAAGATCATGAAAAGTTGCCTAGGATTTACTGCGTAGTAATAGTCCATGATTGTATTAAGATAAACGTATCAACTCGTTTTGTATAATTGAGGCCATTGTTAAGTAAGACTTTAACTTCTCAAACAGAAGGCAGCTAAATCAAAGTCCAAATCTCACAGCACATCCGATGATGAAGACTCTCAACAAAATGTGTCTGGAAAAGAATCTGGACAATTATACAGGTTAGTAACAATCATCACATCAGGTTTTTTTATATATTAAATAGAGCCCATACATTAAAGTGCACTTCTCCTGCAATACATGTAGTGATTACCTTTTAAGAAATGAAGAATTACAGCAATACACTACAGGGCAGAATATGGATCTATTCGGTTGTAAATTAAATAGAAGCCAATAATGCTTCATGTCTTAACTCATTATGTAATACATAAGCTATGATCGTTTCAAGTGTATGTTTGCGTTAAAGAAGCTTCCTATTTATCTTGCTTATGTCAAGCTTCAGAACCAAGAAAGATATACTGAGGTCCTTCTAAGCAGTTTCCTTTATTGCTACTCATCTATAAACAAAGTCTTGCCAAACCAAAGCAGACACCACTTGCACCATTAAACATACTATATACTCTGTGAACTCCTGGGGATGAGCAGTCTTAACTCTTCGTCCCAGGCAAACTACCTAAACTTTGCTATTTTTTTGCTCTTCTGAAATGCACTCCCTCCCTTCTGGGAATCTGGACCATGTTCTATCACACCTTCCCAAAATAAGGTAACTGATATGTGTCCAGTTTTCTTTAATTTTATTATATAGAGCTAAATAGAAGGCATGCATATGTAAAGGTTTATGGCTGAAATGAAGGGTTAAAAAATACATTGGAATCCTTGAAAACTGTTCCATCTTTCAACACGTCTCTTTTTTCTCCCTCCCTTTATCCTCTTCTTTTTCTGTTTCCCTCTTTGCATATCAGAAAGAATGATATGCATACCACACTAATTTTTTGGGCACAATGGGAAAAATAATTCACGATAGAGAGATCAATTTATAATTCCATTTACCTTTTGAAAAATCTGTTCTTTTCCCAGCCGGTTGGCTCGGCGGAGGAAAACGATGAAGCTATGCCGTGACCTTTCTGATCTAGTGGTGTACACAAACTCTGTGGCAGCTCAAGACATAATTGATGATGGTAAGGTTGTGTGTAATTTATATTAAGGAACCTATTAGTATTGTGTGCTTAATAGCAATAGCACTTAGACTTACAGACTGCTCTACAGTACTTTACAGTGCTCTCTAAGTGGTTTACAGAGTCAGCATATTGCCCCCAATCATCTGGGTGCTCATTTTACTGACCTTGGAAGGATGGAAGGCTGAGTCAATCAGGATCAAACTCCTGGTAGTGGGCAGAGTTAGCCTGCAATACTGCATTCTAACCACTGAGCCACCACACTCCTTAAGTGTGTATGTGTATGTGTGGGTGTGTTTATTATTCTACAGTATATGGAAACCTGTGAAAAAGTTTCTTGATATAATGTGATGGCATTTAATAATTCTATCACATCAGTACCTTCATTCATGCGAGCAGAGGATAAATGAGGCTTCCAGTGGTTGTTGCTTGAAGGATTAAGTCCAAAAAACATTTTCTGTAATTACTATAGTACTATACTATAGTACTGTAGATAATACTTGCCTCAGGTGGGCAACATCTGGCTGATCATGTTTGGTCTTGAAAGAATTGGACCTTGTTAATACTTGCATAGGATTCCTCCAGAGATCAGGGTTTATTTATTATTTTATTTATTTTATAAAATTTATATGCCGCCCAACTCCCGAAGGACTCTGGGCGGCTTACATCATAAAAAATAAAACATATAAAAACAATTTAAAAAAGAAAGGGGAAAAAAAAAACCCAACTATATTTAAAATAAAACATTCACGCAACCATGCATGGGCCAATCAGAACAACTATTGGCCCCAGGCCTGCTGGAAAAGCCAGGTCTTAAGGGCTTTACGGAAGGCCAGTAAGGTGGGGGTAGTACGGATCTCGGGGGGAAGTTGGTTCCACAGAGTCGGAGCGGCTACAGAGAAGGCCCTCCCCCGCGGTCCCGCCAGCCGGCACTGTCTGGCCGACGGGACCTGAAGAAGGCCAACCCTGTGCGACCTCACTGGTCGATGGGAGGAATGTGGCATAAGGCGGTCACGCAGATAAACTGGTTTCAGGCTAGATAGGAGGTGGGGGGGGGAAGACACCAGTTTACCCATTTCAGAATGGTTTAAAACATTGTACATCTTATCCCCAGCCTTATAAAATGTGAATGAGGATTATTGGGTTGGAATATAAGATACGCTCAATTTATGAGACCTCCCAGAGCAATGGCTAACTAATGTTGGAATCTTTAAAAAAAAAATCAGTATTCATGAGAAAATGAAGAAAAAGAATCTTTTGAACCTGAATTTAATCAATCAATCTGAACCTGAACCAATCAATTTTGAACCTGAATTTAATCAATCAATAGAGCCGAGGTGGCGCAGTGGTTAGAGTGCAGTACTGCAGGCTACTTCAGCTGACTGCTAGCAGCAGTTCAGCGGTTCAAATCTCACCGGCTCAAGGTTGACTCAGCCTTCCATCCTTCTGAGGTGGGTAAAATGAGGACCCAGATTGGTGGGGGCAATATGCTGACTCTGTGAACCGCTTAGAGAGGGCTGTAAAGCACTATAAAGCGGTATATAAGCCTAAGTGCTATTGCTATTGCTATTTTTCACTCATTGTGAAGCAATCGGGGGTGCCAGGATGGGCCAAAGTTGACATAGAAGCTACATTATAATGCTGTAATGTTGCAACAGGTATAAGCAGAATTTGGGCTGCTAATGAGAATATTTGTGATTTCTGCAATAAATTAAATTGATTTCAAATGTGTCATACTTTAATTCCCATATACCCTAGCAAGTGTGCCTCAGGAATTTTAATACAAGGCATTCTGAGTTGAGTGCATTAAGAAATGTCAATCTTAATTAAAAAGAATGTTTGAGAAATTCTGATTGTTATTGTCAAAGAGATGGCAGAATAGTAAATGGGGCAAATAGATTATCAATTATATTGTAGTTTGGATATATTAGGTTGATCTCTCACTCCCTTGACATAATTTTTCATCTGTCAGTGACCATCATTTCTCATGCATTAAGTTGATTTAAAAAGCTAGCCTATACATTTGATAAAATAGTACACAGTTTTAGAAAACATTCTAGTTTGCTACAAGTTCTGTGACTTTTCATTCCTGCAATGTGCCATTTTCTTCTGGTATAAAATTAATAGAAGTTATAAGCCTAGGGTTGGCATGGCAGAGGTAGAAAACAAAGGAAGATACCATTGAAGTGCATAAAACTTTAAGGCAAGATGTCTTTAGAAAGAGGATTAAGTGGGTGGATCTATATGCTGGCATCGACTGCTTGTGACAAAACTACCTATGACTCAGTTTATACTTGTTGATTCTTGTCTATTGGTAATTCATCTCTGAGAACTGTTTACAGTGTTTGTTTCACAATTCTTTGTTTTCCTTCCAGCATGTCTCTGGTATCCTCTTGCTTGCTTTTCTTTGACTTTAAAGTTTTATCTCACTTGCAATCCCTCCAGGCTTCTACCCAGCTCCGCCACTCAGGTTTTCTCTTGAATAAATATTTGATAAGCAATGTCACTGCATAGGTCTCAGCATGTATAGATACTGATATCTATCTTTCCACTCAGCAGCCCATCCAAGAGAGTGTTTTGGGTAGCTTTTTAACATCAGAATATCTATCCCCCTATAAAACAGATGACATACATAACTAATTATACTTTAGCAATCTTCTGCAAAGAATTTGCCATCTGGATTTAGGCCTGCTGGGATATCAGATGATGACTGAGGTGAAATCATATTGAACTTGATAAGCAATAGTAGAGCAAATGAAAAAGTGCTAGCAGGCTATTTTATGGAACAGAGTTGGGGGGGGGGGGAATCTTGTAATGACACTTCTTATTTTGTCATGAGGCAAGTGTGACTTCTGCAATTTGTCAAATTTGAACATCACTAAAAAAAAAAAAAAAAGTCTGCATTCAGGGTTTTCATTCCCCTCAAAGATCACCAGAGGGATATATTGGATTGTGGTTACATTCCAATTTCTGTGAGAACTTTTAAAGTAAACCATGCTTACCTATCTCTGTTGGCCCAAGTGTCAATTACTTCTGATTGCAAAGACAGAGCTGAAATTCTGCTTGTAACATTTAGTAAAATCTCAAACGTATAGACATAAGGTTTCATTTCTTTAATTTCCCCTCTGACTTAACCTCAGCCAATCTACATTATTACTTAAATCGTTCAGGTGAGCCACAGGTGTCTGTGATGTGAAAAATTAGTTACCTTGGTTTAAATTATGAAGCTTTTTGAAGTACAGACTTCCCGTACCTTTGGGATTAAAACCATCTGTCTTACTGAATTGTTTTTGAGTGGTTTGATTACATACCTTTTGAATATTCTTCACAGCCTTATATTGAAAGCCAGGAAGGCCTTTTAAATTAATGCTATGAGAAGAATAACTCCTCATCCGAAATTCACTGAAATTCTTCATTTTGATAAACTGATTAGTATTCAGAAATTTAAGGGAAGAAGTAGTAATTATGTCATGGTTTGAAAATGTCCACATAAATATTTACAGTATGTATGTGAAACTAAATTTATTTTGTAGCTTTGTTGCTGTTGGGAACAGCCATACAACAGTCCTGGCAGATCAGCATGGAATACTGAAATAGGACATATTGCTTGTTGCCTTGACAAATAGATTGCAGCATTCACTTTCCTCTGTTGTTTAGAGAAGGCAAACAGTGCACTACATTCATTTGCCCTAAATGGTGGCACTGACTAGTCAATCTCATGTTGCCACCATATTCACAATGGGATCCTTGAGACGACTCTTCCTTTCAGAGTCACTTTGGATAGTAAGATAGGCAGTATATAAATTTAATAAATAAATAAAGAATCCCAAAGCTATTGTAAGTTAAACATATGGTCCTAAGCTACAGATAACAAAAAATATAAAATATAAAATACTGTATAAAAGAATATCTGCACACAATACATAGCCTTGTGGATGGCCAGTCTTATATTTGTAGGAAGCCTTTCCTAAACTTAGTATCTTTACTACCAGGGGCAAAATAGCACAGCTAATATTTAACATTACACTATGTTGCTAGAAGAGGGCTATAATAGAGAATCATAAGGTTGGAAGGGATCTTGGAGGTCTTCTTATCTATCCCCTTGCTCAATGCAGTTATTTTCGTACCATTCTGGACAAATGGGTGTCTTATCTTTCTTTCTATGATACCCATGACTCCAAGAGGCAGACTCTTCCATCACTTAATAGCTCTCACAATCAGGAAATTCTTCCTTACTTAGTTTTGGACTCTCACTGTAAAATCTACTCCCTCTTCCCCGTGCTATCCCTTCATATATTGGAAGACTGCTATTACGTTGCCCCTTTCCCTTCTCTTATTTAAGCTAAATCTACCAAGCTCTTTTAACCACTCTTCATAGAATTTCACCCCCAAGCCTCTTGCCATTTTCGATGCTCTTATCTGAACTCTTTCCATTTCCGCAGGGTTCTTTATGTATTATGGCAACCAGAACTGGGCGTAGTAGTTCAGATGTGGTCTGCCTAGTACAGCATTGGTAAATTTAGCTTAAATAAGAGAAATTACTACTTTCCATGTTCTCAGCACTATTGATACAATCTAAAATTACATTGGTCCTTTTTAATGATATGTATACATACCAAGTTGTTAATTAGAGTTTAAGGATTATTTTTTTCAGTGTTTGAAAGCCTATTTTCATTTTCTTGGTGAAAATTTAGTGCACTGCTAAATTTAAAGCTGATTTTTGTATTCTGAACCAGAAAAAATAATAATAATGGGATATTTAGCATGTTTGTATTGTGGCGTAACAAATGTCTTTTCTTTGGAAACCCTACAAATACAAACTAAACCTGTCCTGTCTATGCCCTTTCCTGTTAATTATTTTAACATGCAGGATCAGTGGGGAATGTATTATCCTTCAGTGAGACAAGAGCTCATCAGGTGATCCAGCAGAAATCAGAGCAGGTCATCCTTTATAACCAGCAGCAGCTCACCAGAATCTATCCATCTGCCTACCGAATTGACTCTAGCAACTTTAACCCTGTACCATATTGGAATGCTGGATGCCAGCTTGGTGAGTGATGCATGGTATTGTCAGTTATGTAGGTGCCCAAACTTTTCTTTACCCCATGGACATGCACCTGTTAATTATCTACCTACATTCATTCCATATGTGAGGTAGTTCACATAGTACCAAAAAAAAAAAAAAAAAACCTTACAAAGATGCATTGAGAAGATTGCTTCTTTTGCTCCATAAAGAGAGTTAGTAGTTGTGGGTTAGCAGAGTATCAAATCTATTACTGATCTGCTGTCTCCTTGGAACCAATGCACTTCAGAACTTCTACAGTGGGCTGAATCAGCAATGGGAAGTTCTTTGATGAATTGTTGTATGTCTTCCCTCTTTAGCAGCAGGCAGTAAAGGGGAACAGATTGTCTGATGCCCATCATTTTCTTGAGTAAAGTCAGACTTGTCTAGCCTGATATCCTCCACTACATTTGGGCTACATTTCCCAGAATGGCCAATCAGCTTGGTGAAAGGAATTCAGTCCTATCTGTAAGTTCTGGAAGGTGCCAAGATGAAGAAGGCTGGAGGCCACTGACTATCATATGTTTATTACCTTCTACTGCTTGGATGATCTCTGGCAATTTGACATTACTAAACATGTGCACATGTGTCAAGGATTAGGTGGCTCCACTTTCATTTTTACCCAAGGATGAGCTTTTTATATCACGGGAAGGACAAACCTCTTCCCAATATGCATAACCCCTGAAGAATGAGCAACAGAAAAATATATGTTTCTTTTAAGCTGTGTACCCTTGGCCCCAGTATCTTGATTTGTTAATAACTAATTCAGCTACTTAATATCTGTATGAAGTATTCAGGCCTCTTCTCTTCCTTGTCCGTACAATTATTACTAATGCTCTTGGGTTTCTGCTGTGCCCTTTATCCATTTTTTGTTTAGGGTCTTTAAAAAGAATAGAAAGTGCATAGGTAGGAATTGGATCCAGGCTAAAAGTATTTCACTAACACTGATAATGTTACCTAGTGTGAGTAATGAAATGTCTGCAAGAAAACAACCAAGCTCAGAGAGCACCAAGGACCCCTCATTTCAACCTTGATCTACAAATATTCTCCTTTATTAAAAGTATGTCATATTGAAAAAAATCACAGTATGACCAAAGGACCATCCATTCAAGCATTTCTGCTGCTCCCATGGTGGAAGTAACAAGCGTTAGCTGAAAGAAAGCCAATCTTTCTCACCGCTTCATATTTTTCTCGTCACTGGAACTGCTAGGGGAAATAATATGTAACTTGACCACTTGAATTTGATCTAAGATACATGTTGAACTTCTTCAAATAAAAAGTTTAAGTATAATAAATTAATTAAATTAATTAAATCATGTTTTAAGGTACTAAATGAAATTAATTTAGTTTGGATCTAATCCTATAAGTATAAAGCCACATAACCATATGATTATAGCCAGTAAATTTCATAATTAATATAAAGATCTGCTTATTTGACAGTGGCATTAAATTACCAGTCTGAAGGGCGGGTGATGCAGTTAAACCAAGCCAAGTTCAGGATGAATGGCAACTGTGGATACATCCTGAAACCACAACAGATGTGCAAAGGTAATACAAGGCAGTGCACGGAATACATTTAGTGTTCCTACACATCCATTTATTAAAGACATCTTGGTTAATATTAATATGTCACCTGTTTGGATAAAGCTGATAACATCAAATAGGTTAGTTTGGAAACTTTGATCAGGAGCAAGATATAATGACATATTCATATTTCAATAAGAGAGAGTTAAATGAAAAATGTAGCTTAGCTACGCTTTTGCAAACAAATGAAACATTTAATACAATTGTTGATATGGATCTGTCTAATGAATTGTATTTGCTTACTTGCTGTCATTTTGTACTTGTTGTATTTTGATAGACAACAAAAATAGTGAAATACCCCAAATTTATTTATTATTTTTGTCTGGGAACAAATTTGACATATTAAATTCTAAAATTAACTTAGCTTTATTCTTTCTTTTAATCTTCACTGTAGGTTTTTCTCAAATGTACAGAAAACAAGTTATATTTCTTAATTTAAGATCATACATTTCTATATTCTTTCTATCCATAGGCACTTTTAATCCATATTCTGGAGATCCTCTTCCTGCTTTCCCTAAAAAGCAACTTATACTCAAAATCATCAGTGGTCAACAACTACCAAAACCCCCAGATTCCATGTTAGGAGACAGAGGAGAGGTAAACTATATTGGTGATAGAGTTAATTTAGTTCACTTATGGGAGAAGAGATTCACTGATAACCTGAAACAAGGATGTATATGTTTCTAATCTGCATATGAAAGATGATAGATAGATAGATGATAGATAGATAGATAGTTGTTATTAGTCAATAATTACTCCATAAAGCTCATTGCATATGTAAAACTAATAATTAAATAAGCATGTCAATTTATGTATTTTAATAGAACGATCAATGTGCTTTGCTGGACATGTGCTCCACATGAGTGAGCAACGTCCAGCAAAGACTGCAATCAATTGGAATGATCACATGATCAGAGAAAAAGAGGAAGGCCAAAGAAAACTTGACACCAATTTCAGGAAGACCTGAAAAACAGCAACCTTAAATGGAAGGATGCGGAGACTGGAGCTGTGGATTGAGAATGGTGGAGTACGCTAGTAGTCCAAAATGTGCTACTTAGGACAGGATGAAAAAAAAACACACCCACTATATGACACACATCTGAATTTATGTCATTTAAAGCTGTTCCTTAATTTATAATAAATTTCTTGTTAATGAATGCTAAAAAATGAATTCTTGCTAAAAAAATTAATTCTAAAATATACTTTGCATTTCATATTAATAATCTAGGTGCACACATAACACAAAAACATTATAGCTTGGGAGTTTGCAAGATTTAATTTGTGATTTTTATAGTTGAATAATTTTCTGAATGCAAAGGGAAATTATTTGGTTTAAGTATAAACTACACTATTCCTCTACAGAATTATCAAACATTATTTTGCTTTTCAACTGTTCTTGAGTTTGTAACTATGTTTATTTTCATTCTTCCTGCTGATTTAAATAATAGTAACCAGAAGAAAGGAGAATTAATTTATTAATAAACAATCCTTTATTCAGAAATATATGTGAGACCTATATAGGATTTAGGTAAACATTTTAAAAATGGTTTTATAATAAAAATTCATTGTCAGAAAATTAAAAAAATTACAAGTAATTTTTGTGGGAGAGGTTTTTTTTAAAAAAAGCAAAGTTTATGATCCAACAGACAATTATTGGAAACACTGTTGGACTGAAATAAAAAGCTTTAGTTAATTTGTTGGTTCAATTGACAGTGATTCTTTAATTGTTCCATGTTTCTAGAACCACAGATTTTATTAGTACAATTTTTCCAGCCATTTAGTATGCCATGATAATCACCTAATAATGCTAATATAGCTATATTTGCATCCGCAAAGAAATCCCTTGTACTAAATCCAATATGGACTATTTCAGCTTGGCAGTTGCTTTGCAAGTTGACAAGGTAACTATTTTCTTCAATAAATCTAATTTCAAGTTTTTTAAATGGTCATATCAGAAATGAAAAGCAAGGACAAGAGACTGTAATTACAAGTCCCATCATTATTCATTTTAATCGTGTTGACTAAAGCTGATTTTACTCCACCATCATTTAAATGGGTGTAGGTTTCCCATACTTAAACCACATATTCAAAACTATGACTACAGCTTTCTCAATATCGTGATCTTACAGTATATTTGTCTGAATAAAATCTATGCTTGCTTCAAAACATCTAGTTAACAAAATTCCAGCAGATGGTTCTCATTTCATCATCTAAATTCAAATTCAACATTTACTATGAATGTCTAAGCTGTGATATACGGTAATATCACTATAATCTAATGCAATAGTTTACTCTGTCTTTAAAACCTGTGGATGCAATATAAGAAAGATGGGATATTTACTTTAGATATTTATGCACAGGTCTCAAGCAGATTTTGTGTTTCTAAAAATGTCTCAAGCAGATAATCGATCCATTTGTTGAAGTTGAAATTATTGGGTTACCAGCTGATTGTTGCAAAGACCAGACCAGAGTTGTAGATGATAATGGTAAGAGATACACTTTGCAGATTTTCAGTTTCTCACCAAAAACTGTGTTGGCAAAATTCAGCCATTTTGCTTCTCAATTTTGATGTCATGATCTCTTGGCACACTGAGGTCTATAAATGAGGGCTAAGGGCTGCCGAAGGGTGCCTACCCGTGTTTTAAAATGGAAGGTTTAGAACAGGGGTGTCAAACTCAAGGCCCCTGGGCCAGATCTGGCCTGCGAGGTGCTTAGTTCTGGCCTGCAGGGCCACCCTGGAAACAGTGAAGGACCAGCCCGCGGTGCCTCTGCCAGCGAAAATGGGCTCCCGAGCTCTGTTTCCAACTGCGATGGCTTCCTGCAACCCTCTGCCAGCAAAAACAGAGGCCTTCCCAAGCTCCGTTTTCACTGGCAGAGGGTTGCAGGAGGCCTTCGCAACAAGCTCGGGAGCCTGTTTTTGCTGGCAGAGCACTCGGGCTGCCATAGGCGCCCCTGACATGAGTGACATCAAGCAGGCCACGCCCACTCTGGCCACACACACCTTGCCCCCCCTGAGATCAAACACAACCCTGATGTGGCCCTCAATGAAATCGAGTTTGACACCCTTGATTTAGAACAAGTACAGGAGGGAGAGGGAGTATTTAAATATTAGTTCTCCAAGCAGGATACAGTTGTCAGAGAAAAGACACTGGTTAAAAATGGTCTTTCAGTTAGGGTATGGAATGGCCTTGTTTCCCAGCCTAGCTCCCTCTTCTTTGCCATCTGTTCTGGGACTGAAGCTGCAGAGATTCTGACTTGAAAGTCTCAGGTTCTAGAAACTTTGATCTTGATGGATTAGGCTGTAGCTTAGGCCTGACAATAATGTGGGAGGTTGGATGCTATTAGATAAATGAATGGAACAGTTGGTTGGTCAGTCAAAATTCAGCCAGTGGGGTTAATGGAATGCTGAGATAATGCATTTGGCTTGTCATTCCTTCTTGGTGTTAGAAGCAAAGCATGAATGTATTTGGTTACATACTTAGCCAAGGAGAATGCTTAGGATTTTTTAATGTTAATATGAAATCATAATATACAATTATATATAATTTAATTTAAAATAAAATAAGCTTGTTTATATACAGTATAATTGTCTTTGCAAGAAATTTAAATTAAAATAGCCTAAAGCAGAAATACTTTTATTGAATTTTATAAGGTTTTATCTATTTGTACACAATCAGTTCTTCATTAAATAAAATTCCTCTTAGATTTGGCATGTAGATGACTTGTAGATTGATCTGTAAATCAAAAATAACACATATTCTTTCTGATTAATGCTACCCTAACATTTGCTTTATATTTTGCTCCTCACAGGATTCAACCCTGTTTGGGAAGAAAGCCTGACTTTCACTATCCACATGCCTGAAATAGCTTTGGTCAGATTTCTAGTTTGGGATCATGACCCCATTGGCCGAGATTTTGTGGGGCAAAGAACTGTGGCTTTTAGCAGCTTGATGCCTGGTAAGTCCATTGGCTTTTCTCTCTTTTCTTTAGCTGCTTCACTAGCAGGTGAAATGAATATCTTTTCACAAACTATGGTGTGGGAAACTCTAATTATGTTCCTTGTATCTCTTAAGTACTTGAGAGGAAGAAAGTTATGTAGAGCAAACAAAGAAAAACCATTACCCTTGCTGAGATGGAAAACTAAACCTAAGAAGGACTAACCCTGTGAGCTGATTAGAGTGAAAATAATTTCACTAATATAGTGCAGTCTTTTAAGCCATTTAAGACTGGGATTGCAAATCTATTGATAATATTCTTTAGTAAAGTCTATTCATTAGATAAATGTTGAACAATGTATTTATTAATAAAAATAATCTAAATTGTCCTTTCTCTTTTGATTTGTAAAATCAGTGCAGAAGTTCTTTCCAACCAGAATTCCTATTTCCAGTTGTACAGTTTAGTTCAGACCAGGGCTGGGTTCTAACTTACCTCGGCGCCGGTTCGCTTCCTCCCGCGCCGCGTGGCTGCGTGCGCACTTTGCATGTGCGGCCACACGCACGCTTTGCATGTGCGGCCGTGCATGCGCAGTGCTGAAAACTCAGAAGCAAAAATAGCAAAAAAATTCCCCCCCCCCAAAAGCCGAAAACAGGATGGTGGCGCATGCGCAGTGCCGAAAACTCGGCTTCTGCACATGCGCAGAAGCAAAAAATAGCAAAAAATTCCAAAATTTTTTTTTTCAAAAAAAAATATCAAAAAAAAAAAAAGATGGTGGTGTCCACGGACTGGCAGCAACAGAACCGGCTCCGTGACATCACCACCGGTTTTCTACCGGTTCTATAGAACCGGTGCGAACCGGGAGGAACCCACCTCTGGTTCAGACTATTGTGGCATAGTTATTAGAATACTGAACTAGGCACAGAAGCACATTAGATGACTTTGGGCAATCTTTCTCAAGTCAATCTACCTCACAAGTTTGTTGTGGAGGAAAAATAGGAAAGAACTCCATGTATGCTGCTTTGTGCTCATGTACAAAAGGTGGGGTATACCTCTAACAACTAAAACAAGTATTTAAGCTTAACCTCTATATTTTTGCACTTATTCCCTTGCCTTGTACTATTAGATATGCTGTCTGGAGGTTGTACAGTAACATTTAGAAAATAGCAGAACCACATACCAGTTTACAGGAATAATCTGCAACAAATTGCAGGTTTTCAAAAACTTATCTTTTAATTCTCTGCGACAAGTTGAAAATGGAAACTTTTTTCCCCTTATAGAACAAGTAGTTCTATGCTCTATTCAGTTTTGGAGAGTTTAATCTTATTAACCCAGGTCAAGCTTAATCAGAATAAAAAAGTGGTTGAAACTCCTGATTGTTAACCTACTTTAGCTAAAACATACTTTTCCAATTGTACAGTGGTTGGTTAAAAAAAAAAAGACACTTTCACACTCTCACACGTGCAGGATGAGTCTGAAGTTTTTCTTAGTTCATTTGTTTCCATCATCTAGTCATCGTTTGTGTCCTTTATTAGTTTGCCATAGCTGGATTCCTACACCATGCTATATACAAATTATGCTCTGGTCATATAACACATGATGCTGAAACCAACAAATCATGTTATGGCTTCATTTGATGCACTAGCTTCATTCCATATGCAAAGATAGTGACTGAGTTCCCATAGCACCCCTGAACCAAAAACTACCCAACCTTTCATAAATGAAGACAAATATAAATGTACGTGTCCCAGGATAATGTTGCAGGATCCAATCTGGGTCGGTCACCGGGACCAGAGGTTTAGTCTTCTGAGCTTTCGGACTCGTGCTGGAGCTCATCTTCAGGGAACTTCTCTCTAGCGGAATGTGTACCCAACCTTCTTTTAATCTAGTCTAGCATCCTGTGTGAACTATTCTATGTATAACATTGTAGGATAGCATCTTAACTATGAAACATACCATTGTTGATGATGTTCACCTTCACCAGGTTATCGTCATGTTTACTTAGAAGGACTGACTGAAGCGTCAATTTTTGTTCATATAACCATCAATGAAATTTATGGAAAGGTAAGAGATAAGTATTCAGTTCTACATACTGAACAGTTAAGATTGACATTAGCATTTGATAATGAAAGAGCAGCTGTTGATTAACCATAGATTTAAGCTACAACTTCAGCCTTCTGGTTTCAAAGTGCAAATGTCTGAAGAATGTTCAAGTTTTGACTGAGTTTTTTTTATACTTAAGATACAATTGCTTTCACTAGTGCCTTATTTCCAGATATACAGTATTGGCACTCCCAATATTTCTGGAGGGCATCAGACTTAAGTTTCAAAACCACGAATTGTGATTTGTGCTTATAATGGAAGTAAATGACATTAATTGCATCTTAATAGATGCTAGTTTCCTTAGATATGAAATAATTTATTATTTTGCTGCTGGGCAAATTACTGTGCCCAAATATTTATGAGAACATTTTTCCTACCTACTTTTTCTTATCACACCCATCTCTTTATTTAAAAAGTTAAACTGATCCCCCCCCATTTGGGGATTAATAAGCAAAATTAGGGGAAGGCCTAATTTGGGGTGATTTAGCACTCATTTCTCATTGAACTGCAAAAATACTTCAATGGAATTTGTTTCTTTTACTGGTAATTGCTTTGTGCTTAGTTTGAATCCATTTTAAAGCAAAGCTGCTGCTGTTCTCTTATGTTTCTGAATTTGGAAAATTTTAAAACTTAGTTTAAGTTTTAAAATGGCAAAGAATTTATTTTTTGCAAACTGCTTTTTTCTCAATTTCTGTTATGGAAGAATATTTTAGTTGCTTAGGGGCCATAGAACAATAGAAAGGCTCATTTCATATCATGCAAATAGTCCTATGTTCGATTTTTGGCATTTCTAAGTAAGCTACAAAAGACTCCCATCTGAAACACAGGTCAGTTGAGGGCATTAGTTTGCAAATACGGAATTGAAATGACTTTGATATTTTCTGTGTCCCCGGCAACAATATTTAAGGTACTTGAGTTGCTATCATTGCAAAGCAGTTGCAAGCAATTGCATTTATGAAAGACAGTATAAACTATTGACTGTCTTTGCTGACTATATTTATTAAAGTTCAGTAATTCTGAACTCTGATTTATTGTTAAAGATGACAGCCTAGGTAAATCTCAGACTAGAGGTTCACGGGCTGTAAATCAAAGTGAACTTCAGGATTGTATGTCACATTTTCTTTGGTGCAGCCACAAGAAGATTGGATCTTTTGGTTTATTACTTATTAAATAGATTCATCTGAACCTAACTGTGGGTTCAGTAAAGGGTTACCATTGTATCTGAATTCAAACTATGATTTGGGAATAACTGACTTTTTCCATTTAGCTTCATGATCGTGATGCCTAAATACGCAGTTTTAATTGTTCCAAGCAACTTTATTTTTAGTGATTTAAGAGGGAAGAAGAATCAGAGTTTCTCTAGTCATTGTGGCAATAATTGTACCACATTTCAGCCAATTTCAGTTTCGTAAACCAACAAAAAATACTTTCCAGCATTGCAATGTGCAAAAGAGGCCCTCTCCAATTTGATAAAATCAGATTTTGCACAGTACATTTTCTAGGATGCACTCATTAATCCATTTTTCATCATGGGACTCCTTGCTTCGTTGAACAGCCTAGTTCACTGAATTAACTCAGTGCTGATGTTAGTAATCATTGCCCTCCTTTTCCTTGTTTCTCCCTTATCTGCTTAAAAATTGGAGAGAGAGCTCTTGGTTTCTTGTTTTGAAGAGCTTTTCTTCCTTTTGCTTGGTGCACCTCCCCGTATTATTGCTCCAGGAATCTAGAACTCTGATTCTTGACTTGGATCATTATTCAAAGAAGTACAAAATAGATGGTTATTTCAAGCCTGAGGAAATGTTCAGAAATCTTCTCCCCTGAAGCCTCTCATTCTCTGTTCGTTAGAATGCTCTGGGTACAGAGATTAGCCAGACAACTTTGTGAGCCTTTGAAGTGCTACCCATTAGCTATTAACAGCCATGCCGAGGATTGCTAGGGATGTAGCTAACGTACTTTGCAAAGGAATCTCTGACTTGGTCCTTCGTGAGTTGTCGCCTTTATTTTCTGGCAGTAATTGACAGAGGTGGGAGAGAAAGAGAGCCATTTGACCTATGTTTCTTTAAAGGAAAATTTCCCCAGGAACTAGAAATCTTAACAGGAAGGCTGTACAGGTAGTCCTTGACTTACCACAATTGAGCCCAAAATTTCTGTTGCTAAGTGAGACATTTGTTAAATGAGTCTTGCTCCATTTTACGACTTTTCTTCCAATAGTTGTTAAGTGAATCCCTGCAGTTGTTAAGTTAGTAACATGGTTGTTAAGTGAATGCGCTTTCCCCATTGGCTTTGCTTGTCCGAAGGTTGCAAAAGGGGATCACATAGTCCTGGGACATTGCAACCATCATAAATATGAGTCAGTTGCCAAGCCTCCGAATTTTGAGCATATGACCACAGAGATGCCGCAATGGTTGTAAGTGTGAAAAATGGTCATAAGTGCCGTTGTAATTTTGAACAGTCACCAAATGAACTTAGTAAGGACCACCTGTATCAGGTTAGTTGTTACATTCAGCTGGACTTGTCCACCTGAAGGAAGCAGTGGCATGTCAAAAGCAGCTCTGCCATGTATCTGTAATAATAATTTACTATAACGTATGTATTTTCTTGTGATTCAGATAAAGAAATTGAGTTCGACATTTCTGTTTTTTTTTTCCCCTTTCAGTGGAGTCCTTTAATCCTCAATCCCAGTTATACTATCATGCATTTTCTAGGAGCCACAAAGGTAGCTTTTAATTTAGCATGCAATTTTGCACTGGCTGGATGCCTTCCCCCCCCCTCCCTTTTTGGAGGCTTTCTGAATCGCATGATCTCTTACTGCCATAGTGCTTTATTTCTCATCGAGCATTTGAAAGTTTGTGCTGCTGCTTTGAAGGTCCTGTGTGATAAAAAATACATGCTTTTGGGCCAGGCTAGCTTCTCACCCAAGGAAATGTCTTGCGAGTTTGTCATATGCAATTAGGAAGTGTCTTGTAAAACCTCTTTTGCTTCAAGGCAGGCTGCCTCTTTTTTTCCTTATACATGCATGAACTCATGGTGAGCTTCCCTTTTTTTTGATCAGCTAGATGTGGACTTGCTTCATTTGATGGCTTTCCTTGATTTGCTTGGGATTTTCTTATCAGTCACTGCTCAGATAATGTCTGCAAATACAGCAACGTAGAAGTTCCTTTATGTAAAACAGGCCATTCCCCCCCCCCCAAAAAATCTCTAGATCTTTTCTCCTCTCCCATTTTCTTTTTCTTTTTTCCAGAACAAGCAACTAATAGGACTTCGAGGGCTTTTTAATAAGAACTCCAAACATAATTCAGTGGAAAACAGCACTAATTATATCCGAAAAAGGTCACTCGGGGACCGAATCCTTCGACGCACAGCCAGCGCTCCAGCAAAGGGCAGGAAAAAAAGCAAAATGGGCTTTCAAGAGACCACTGACCTTAAGGAAAGTGTATCTGATACTTTGTACTTGAAAGAGAAGGAAGGAGGTTTCAGGCAAACAAGCAGAAGTTTACAATTGCGTCCCATCTCCATGCCAGTTGAAAAATATCTCCTGGCAGGATTGCCACCATCAGACCAGGATGTTAGCAGAGTTGTTGAAGCTACCAAAAGTGAAAGTACATCTGGTGAGTTCCCACTATAAGGCTTTCAGGATAATAATTTTGAGACCTTTTGACCTTTTGATCAAGTCAGTTCTGTGCTTGTTGCTTGAAAATTAGTCTAGTAGGATGTACGGACATGTATACATAAACACCGTACCTTATTGTATACCTAACATGCTATTTCCTTTTGAAACAAGGCACGTGGCCCAGAAAAGTGGTGAGTACCAAGCAAAATAAATTAAATTCAAGATAGGAATGGAAATCTCACTAATTCTAATTCACAACAACTTTGTTTATTGTATCTCTCCATACTTTTCTGTCCTTGCAAACCATCTTTGTTTCCACTATATCAATTCATTGCTTTTTGTTCCGTAAACTTCTTACCTCTCTCTTTTTGAAAGTCTCATTAACTCCATGCAATCACTGCAATCTTACTCTTCTCCTTCTTCTTACTACTCACTCTTTCTTATATTTGTTATGAAATATGATCCTCATTCATTCTCTCTATATGACCAAATCGCCTAATTGCACTTCTTCCATATTAGTCCTTCTCTTTTCTAATCAATCCACATTCATTCATTCATTAACTATTCATTCTTGAATCCACCTTGTTTTGTTTTAACATCTTAAATATGCCATTTCTACTGCATTCAACTTGTTTTTATATCCCTACTGCCATATCTAACTCTCAATTCCATATAAAATAATGGACAGAAATATGCTCCACATACCTCCACTATCCACTACCATCCATTATCTTTTTACCAGCATTTGTATGTCTTAAAATGTTTCCATTTCCCCATCTTTACTAAACATTCTCCCAAAGTATACAAATTCACCTACCTGCTCCAATTTTTCTCCTTCATGTACTTAAATTGTTAACTTGCAATTGTTACTCCATTTTATGTGTCAGTTGTAGCTATGTTGGTCAACATTAATTTTCAGATCCATATTTCCTTTTACATTATATAGTCTGGCTAATATTCACTGCAAATCATTCAAAGTGTCAGCCAACAACGTGGTCATCTGCATATACATTTTCAACTCTTGTCAACACCCTTCTGTTTTTACCACAAACACTAGGTTTTTCATATGTTGAGGTCAGACCTTCAATAGAAGAAGCAGCTTGGGTAACCACAAGCATTCAATACTTTAAACAGTCAAAGAATATCATAAATTCTTGTCTTATTCTCTGCTCAGTGTTGAACCAATGTTTTATTCTCACACGTTTTACTTCCATCATAGATTGCTCTTATCACAGCAATAAACTTTCACCTCCATATTAATGCCAAGTATTTGGTAATTCACAATGGTTATAAAGAGCAGTCTGCTTTATAACCTTGAAAGTCTAGACTATATTTTAAATCATATTAGAGGTAAAGGGAAAATAAAAT
The DNA here is from genome assembly GCA_003457575.1 of Thermophis baileyi. Taxonomy (NCBI): domain Eukaryota; kingdom Metazoa; phylum Chordata; class Lepidosauria; order Squamata; family Dipsadidae; genus Thermophis; species Thermophis baileyi. The sequence continues at coordinate 3,445,865 of QLTV01003391.1, forward strand.
ATTTATATATTATTAGCAATACAAGAATCTTGCTGATGAATAGAGTGCACGTTTTGGGTGTTTAATTCAAGAGTTCTGATAAATATGCCTCTTGTTGCAGATGGTGTTTTAACAGAGCTATTTTATTCTGTCTTTGTTTGTCATGCTCCTTTATAGTACAAATCTGAATAGGAATACAGCTGAAGGTAATTCCACATGTCTAGATTATGATACCTCATTGACTTTCTTTATACAAATATTACATCATGATTGCAGTGATGTAATAAAGCATTGAAGAAAAACTTCAGTGAAATGCCTCCCACTGTATATTTTTTTCCATTTCTTCACATCACGTGGATAATTTATAGTAAATACACACTCACAAAATTAATTTCTTTTCCACAACTGTGATTGATTTTACATTTTCCATTTCTCTGTGGATAGACTAATCTTAAGCAAGTAAGATAATATTTATAACCAATTTTTTGTTTTTGTTTTCTGTTTGAATTGATTTAGCAGAAAGCAGAAACAATACAAATGAGGATTGTACAAATGCGAAGAAAACCATCACTTCTTCTGAGAAAAATCCATCTTCTACATACCTAATTAAGAAAGATGTACCCAAGTCTGGCACATGTGATACACTTTGTCCTGATGAAAAAGGAGAAAGCCTAAACTTTGCAATTGGGATAGCTGAAACCTATTTCTCCACTGAGTATTGGAAAAGTAATCTTCCCAATGAATTTGTTCATGTAAAGGAAGATCTTGAAAGAAAAAAACATGAAGACATAGGCTGCATGGATCCAAAGACTTTGGAGATAACTGCACTTTGCAAAGAAAAGTGGAAAATAGCAGATGAAAAAGCTAATATGGAATCCCGAACAATTTTAAATACAACAATAACCAATGTGTGTGGGTTTAATTGTACACTAGCTATCCCAGATAGTGACATTTCTTGTCTGATTAATGAGGCCTCTCTAGCTGACGAGAGAGAAAGGGATGACTCTATCTCGAAGCTGATAGAACAAGTTGATGTCACAAGTGACCAAACTGACTTAACTCTTGTTTCAAGTCCCTCTAATATTAATAAAGAGAACAATAATCTAAAGTCCATACATCTACCATGTACATCACTGAATGAACAAAGCATCATTTTGGATGATAAATCCTTAAACTTAAAATCAGCTGGATCAGCTTGTTCAACTGGTTCAAGAGCAGAAAATACCATAATATCCACCCCTAAGACAACAGGGTGTTCTCTGTACACAATTATTCACGAGGGTTCTCTTTCTCCAGTTTCTCAGTCTGCATTAATGGATATATCTGTTTGCAAAGATACCAAGGATGCAAAAGACAGTTGCATAAATGAGGGTGCCAAACACACTTCCTGTATTTCACCTGTCACCATGCAGAAAGCAAACCCTAAAAGAAAATGTGGAACAAGCTGGGAATTTCTCAGCAATAGCAACTCCTATACTTCTGACATACAGAATACCATAGTTGTCCCAGTCACTTGTGCAAATTCTACAGGTAGTAGCCTAATGGAAATTGATGGGGAATTACAAGACCTCTTGATAACTGCTTTTGAATATAAGATAGAAGATATGAGCCAAGTTGCTTCTCCTCTGAAACTTAAGCATAGACAGGATACACTATACTATAACAAAGCTATATGTGAACCCCTAAAGAGCATGGACTTTCACAGTGAAAACCTAGCTGAAGGTTTAAAGTTCAACAATGATAAGAATCAGTATTTTCCATACCCACGTCAGCAGACGTTTGAACTTTTGTACAATAATTGTTTGCAAATTTCAGATGCACAAAATGAATTGTTAAACATTCCTCAATCAACCAGCATCAATGCTGCTCTTAAGCCCAAAAATGTTCTGCCTTCACCCTTTCCTGGAGCTCAAAAGCAACAGAGCCCTTGTAAATCAAAAAGTCTTGGTGACTTAACCTCGGAAGATATCTCATGCAATTTTGAGAGCAAGTACAAATACATTAGTAGAGGTTTTATTACATCTGGTATGAGAGACAACATGGTGGCCACTCTGAAGGCCAAGAAACCATCAACTACAGACATTCTGACTGAACAACTGCGAAAACTTGTGTCTTTTGATCAAGAAGAGAGTTGCCAGTCATTTTGTTCTAAACAAAATGATGACTGCCCAAAAATGCTGGTCAGAAAACTGTCATCCAGAAGTCAGAGTAGAGTGAGAAATATTGCTAGCCGTGCCAAGGAACGACAAGAAGCCAATAAACAAAAACCTTCTAATGTTAGCAGTAATGTAACAGACATAGTCCTTCGAAATAAGCCCCCAGTACCACCTCATATCATCAATAGGCATTCTACTGGATCTTACATAGCAAGCTATCTAGATAACTTCAACACAGATGACCTAGAACGCAGAGGGGTCCCAGAAGGTGCCTGCTCATCTTTGCATTTGGGGTACAGTGACCGGTTTTGTACAGACGACTCCCTTTTAGAGACCAAGCCAAATGAAGATGACAAACCAGAAATCTATTTTCTCCTAAGACTATAAATTGTAAAAATGTATATCTTCATTGTTTACAAGCTTTCCCGCTGAATGAAGGATTATCAGTAAGCAGTGCGTCCATTAGCCTTTCAATTACTCAGATTTTTTTTTTTGTACGGCTTGAATCATGTAATTAATTAGTGTGTCCATTCTGATAAATGTTTATGTATATAGTTGTGACAATATGTCAAGTATTTGTTTTCCTTTTTGAGAATTTCGACACATTTGTTGCTTCCTACATGAAGTGAATTCTCCTATCCAGTCTACAACTGTATGCAACAGAATTTGGTACAGCTATGAAATGCTATGTTTGCTGCATTTTTGAACTACTACAGATTTTTAGAGTTAATTATCATCCATCATATAATTCTCTTCCTGAAGAATTACATTTTTTAATTTAATGCCTTTTCCAGATTAAACAAAATGTAAGATATCCTAAATTTAAATTTCATACCTTCCATATTTATTAGATAATAACAAATTTCCTACACTAAGGGGAACAGAACATTCTTTCATAACCTGCAGAAACTTTCATTTTTACAAATTTTGTAGTGTTTATTTTATTAGTTTGTTGGATTGTGTATCCCGTTTCTTCTTCTGTTGCTGCTGCTTTATTTATTTCAACTAGACTCCCAAGAAATCCAGTTCTTCCCTTAATTGTTTTCAGCAATACAAGTGTGATTTAGTGTGATTAAGGAGTTATGTGACTTGTTTTTTGTATCATTTCTTTGTAGACATTTGATTGTTTTGATACCGCTATGTTAGAGCACAGTGAATAGTGGATATTGTCCCAAAGAATATCCTCTGGAGTGGTGTAAAGATTTGTGCTTCTTTCAATGGCTGTTTAAATGAAGTGGTGCTGTGATGTCGAAGAGGTCATGAGTTCAATTGTTTTTTTGTTGTTGATAATGAGATAAAAAGAAGATCCAGCAAAGCAGTTGACAAAGTTGCTTTGCAAAGCCTTGTTATGCAAGCAAAGCACCCCTGCTCAAAGCATTAAAGCAGCTGCATCCTCTAGCACAGGGGTGTCAAACTCGTGGCCCGCGGGCCAGATGCGTCACGCGCTGGCTACACCCACCCCCATTTTAGCAAAGGGGAAAAAAGTCACGATACGTCATGTGACAACAACGTGACACGAGTTTGACACCCCTGCTCTAGCAGGTTCACACACTAACTTTGAAGACAGGATCCAGCTATCTCTACAGGGCAGTCTGAGTTGAAATATTGTCACTGTTGCATTTGTACCTTCAAACAACTGGATAGTGAGCATTCCAGAGGATGTGGTTGCTTTACCCTTTAGGCAGAAATACCGCATTCATGTTAATACTCTTGGCACAGCTTGATTGAAGATTGGTGGTTTTTTAGAAGTATCTCCTTGTTCTTAAAGGACATGTTTATAATTTACAACTATCTAAAGGTATGGCTTCAATTATGTGACCCACAGAAAACCACCATCACAATTTCGATTTAAAATTTCATGCTAATTAAATAATCTGTTCTCAGAAGTCAGTGCAGATGTAATATTACTTAATTTTCTAGTAACAGCATGCTACAAGTTCTTCCTATATTGTTCTTACCTTTAACCATGTATAATGTTCTATCTGAGATAGCTATGTTTGATGTGAAGCAGAATTAGCCAATTGCTGAAATTGGAATTTGATAACAAATTCTAGTTTTCTAGTTCCTGATTTCTAGAATACTGTATGGGGAAGTGTCTATATAAGAATGAATGTTACCGTATGTGTTCCCAAACTTTTCTGTGAGCAGTTTCTATTTCCTTCGAACTTTTGACTTAAAGGTGAGGTTGAAGAAATTTTGCTTTTCATGTATTTATTTTCTGTATTTGGCTATGAATGTACTTAAAATGCAGTAGCAAAGTGGTATGCAATAACATTATAACTTCACACATAGAAACAAAACAGCTTTATCTTGCTGTGGATTTGAGACAAGGGCTTTTTCTATCTAGTTAATGCTAAGGGTGGAAGGAGAGTCATAGTAAAATCACCTCAATATTATGTAGCAATGTTTTAGCAGCTTCATCTGCATTGTGTAATGAGAAATCTTGTTCAATGTAAAAGGTATGTACACCTCTTTTGTAATATAGGATGATATTTGTATTCATGAAAGGGAAACCTTAAATAAATTTGTAATACCCAAATACATGCTTCTGAGCTATGAAGTAGAGTAATGCTGTCAAGTAAATGAAAGTTTATAATGGGAAGGCAGTTGTTATTTACAGACCTTTATTCATGGAAAATACTATTTTAATGTAACTTTTTGAAGTCTATTTGTGTGTGTCTGTCTTTATATATTTACATTGAAGCTTGGGAACTATTGCAATAAACCTGCATATTATTTATATTTTTAACACGTCTGTGAGGCAAACTATAGTCCACAAGGCAAAGTCAAGGCAGAAGACAAAAGACAGTCCTCAGGGCAAGGCAGGGCAAGGCAAAAGGCACAACTCAAAGCTGAGGGAATGTAACTCAAAACAAAAAACTGTTCTTGGCAAAGACTAATTCCCCATGGCTTCTCCTTAAGTCAATCTACTCCAGCTGTCCCTTGCGAGGAGGGTTCTGGCAACCTTTTCATGAGTAGCCTTGCAGCCCTTCTCTGAACTTGCCTATGCTCCGCTCTCCGTGCCCTTGGATTGAGTGGGGGAGGCAGCTGTTCCACATCAGAGGGGATCTGCTGCCTATCAGCACCACTGCCTGTCAGCAGCCAATTCTCCCCTGTGAGGGCAGGCAGCTCTCTGTCTGATTGACCACCTCCCCCAATGCTTGAGGGGCCTGGGACAGCATCGTCCTCAGCCCCTGGCCTCTTCAAACATGCCAAAGGAGACTTGCCATCCCCATTGGATGGTCCCAGTTCCAACTCCTCTTCCTCCTCCAAACCGGGCTCTGATGGGGCCATGACAGAAAGAATATTTTTTGCTAAAGTGGCAGGTTTGTGACTGAGTCACAGACTGGGAAAACTTATGTGATAGGCAACTGCTCAATTAACAAAAAGTAAGCCCCTGAAAGGCCAACTCTGAAACAATTTACTTTTACAAAGAGGAAATTAATTTTAATAGAACATTTATGGCTGTTTCTGGCCATTTATGATTTAAAATGGAACATTCAGTTCTGCAAGACTGTAATTATGCAGGTAGAATACCATTTTAATGTAGTTATTAATATATTTCCATCGTTTTGTTTTAATAGATTCTCCTTTTAAAGCACATCATGTCTACTTTCCTACTGGTAAATGCAATTTTGTTTTAGAAAATTGCAATGCATCACTGTTGATTACTGTTTGTTTATTTTCTATATAACATGACTGTACCATTTTTTATCATTAAAAAATAAATGATGGGGTCCAGTTCAGAAACCAAACACGGAGTTAAAAGACTTCAAAAACACGACGCAAGAAGGCCAGACTAGATCCAGAAAGGCAGGGCAACATTTTTTTAAAGTATAATTATTAGGGTAAAATGTCTAACAGAACTTAAAAGAGCATCTGCATTTTGGCTTTACCAAAAAAAAAAAAAGGTAAAAGATTTACACTTGGGGAAGAAAGATAAAATAGAGACTAAATGTGAAGGAGCAGTCATTGGGGACATATTGGGTGTGAATAATATATAAATCTGTCAAAATAGGCCAGTGAAGGTTTTCTTCCTTTGTCTAGCACAGAGAATGGATTGTTTGCAACTAAAGAGACCAGAAGAGAAAAGACCAGGACACCTGATGAAAAGCCTTTTTTCTACCTTCTGTCTGGAAATAAAAAAGGAGATAAAGTTTCAAAGGAAAGCTAATTTTGAGAAGAGCATAGTGCAACGAAAATCTAAGTAGACAATCTGGAAGCAATATAATTAAATAAATGAAATAAAATGTTTAGGCAGAGTACTTGATCCTACTGAAATCAGGACACAACGCCAAATACTAGCAATTCAAGAGGAAAATTCTGAAGGAAAATTCTTCATAATTCAAGTACAGTAGGCATACATTTTATTCAGTAACATCATATACCAAAGAAATTATGAAGATAACAGGTTGCTAAACAGAACAACAAATGAAACCCAGGTAAGTAGAACTGATTAACTAATAGATCCAATTTTTACTTACATTGGTCTTCTACAACTTGGTGCAAAGAAAGTTGTATAGTATTTATTTTGAGCCGAGGTGGTGCAGTGGTTAGAGTGCAGCACTGCAGGTTACTTCAGCTGACTGCTAGCTGCAGTTCGGCGGTTCAAATCTCACCGGCTCAAGGTTGACTCAGCCTTCCATCCTTCTGAGGTGGGTAAAATGAGGACCCAGATTGTTGGGGGCAATATGCTAACTCTGTAAATTGCTTAGAGAGGGCTGTAAAGCACTATGAAGCGGTATATAAGTCTAACTGCATTTTTTCATCAATTTCAGATCTTTTTTGAAAATTGTAATTAAAATTGTAGCACTTAGCTCTTTATTATCTTGGGAAAGAGCACAGAGATTTTTCTTTCTCTTCTCTTGGTAAGGCAGAATTATCTGACAGTAACAGAATATGACAAAAGCAATCAAAATTATATAATTGCAGACTAAATCATATCTGAATATGGCTATGCATTTGCCTATAACAGGATATGAAATTGTTAGGGGAAAAACGATTAGAAAACCAGGATAGAGAATATGTGTATCATTTGACATCTCTCACAATCTGAAAAAAAGATGTGTTGCACTTCACAATTAACTTCTAAATATTCTATTTTGATGGGATCTGGTATGCATCATGAAAATAATAGTAGGAGAATAGACTCTGGAATGACTGGTTTGATTACTTGTTCTTGTTACTTGCAGGCCTGTTTAATTCACATAAAATCTGCCCTCCTTTTTGTAGTAATTAAGAGGGCAGGCTGTGGATTCCTCCTCTCCATCATGTTGGTTTGGAAATAATCCTCAATAGTAGCTCACTCACTCTGGAATAGTTTCCCCCAATTTAGGCTGCCCCCTTTTTCTGCTAATACCTTAGAACAACTGTCCTTTTCCCATTTTCCAACAAACCTTCAGAACAAAAGATCCAACTTAAATGCAGGCAGTAGCTCAGAGAGGATATGGAGTTAGTTTGACTATAAGACTCTTAGAATTTCTGTATTTGTTTTACTTGTCTTTGTGGCGTGTTTTGTTCTATGAGCCACCTAGACTTTTTGTTAGAATAGACAATATACATGTATGTTTTTTTTTAAGTTTTAAAATATACTAATGAGGATTTTTCATTTTATTGTACGATTTTAAAACAATTGACCGGAATTGCAAGATTCCGTTATTAAAGCCAGTCTTGGTAAAGCTTCCTCTATTTACAACCGCAATTGAGACAACAATTTCTGTTGCTGAGCAAGACAGCTATTGTGAATTTTACCCTATTCTACAACTTTTCCTGCCACAGTTGTTAAGTGAGTCACTGTAGTTGTTAAGTTAGTAACACCGTTGGTAAGTGAATCTGGCTTCCCCGTTGACTTTACTTGTCGGAAGGTCTCAAAAGATGATTAGATGACCCCAGGACACTACAATCGTCATAAATACATGCCAGTTGCCCAGCATCCAAATTTTGATCATGTGACCATAGGGATGCTACAACAGTCATGTGAGAAATGGTCATAAGACCCTTTTTCTCAGTGCCATTGTAACTTTGAGTAACTAAATGAATGATAAGTCAAGGAGTACCTGTATTCAGGGGTGAAATGCTCCCGGTTCGCTCGTGCCTGTCGGTCGCCATAGAGCCGGTCGCCAAGGTAGTGTGAGGCTCCGCCCACCCGCCCGGTTGCCGGCGTTTGGGTTCTTTAACCCTCTGTGCATGCACAGAATGCTTTGCACATGCATAGAGGGTAAAAGAACCCAAATGGTGGCGTCCGGGTGGGTGGGTGGAGCCTCGCGCTACCTTGGTAACCGGCTCTATGGTGACTGACAAGCACGAGTGAACCGGGAGCATTTCACCCCTGCCTGTATTTATAACTTTTCTGTGGAGTTGATTTCCTGGTCTAGTCTATCTAGTGGGTCCAGTATCAATCTTGCAAGTCTGATTGCACTGTACCTACTCTTCTTGAATTCCAGTAAATCAGGGCGGCATCTGAACTGCTTCTGAATGTTATCTCATGTCTCTGGATTCAAAAAATGGTTCCGCTTCTTTTGCCTAAATAACTGTTCTTGCATAGTCCACCAAGTCCTCTTCCTTACTTTCTATAATAATTAGCAGTGGGAACTGAGGGGGAAGGTGGTGCTATTAAAAATGTTTATTTCTAGGGAGTCTACACTAATTTAAAAACAATTATTCACCTGGGTGTTTCCTTGTTGGTTCATGCTAACTTGTGTAATAAAATAAAACACATATTTCCACTAGTGCCTTTTTGTCCTATAAAGCAGGGGTCTCCAACCTTGGCAACTTTAAGACTTGTGGACTTCAATTCCCAGAATTCCTCAGCCAGCAAAAGTGGCTGAGGAATTCTGGGAGTTGAAGTCCACAAGTCTTAAAGTTGCCAAGGTTGGAGACCCCTGCTATAAAGGACAAATCCTATAATTTTTAAGAAATTCCAAGCCTAACCCTATAAAGCAGTGGTTCTCAACCTTCCTAATGCCGTGACCCCTGTCCCCTCCCCACGTGTGTGCGTTGCCAGGCGAGAAGTGATGAGGTGACAAAGGGGGCATGGCACCAAGATGGCTGGCTAGTGCGTGCAGCCCTTCCGTCAGCGCCTGCACATTCGAGGGCCGCCCGTACGTCGCACCGTCCCCGGGTACTCATATGTGGATGGATAGAGGAGTGGTGTCTCGGTTCCTAAGACCATCGGAAATATGTGTTTTCCGATGGTCTTAGGCGACCCCTGTGAAAGGGTCATTTGACCCCCAAAGGGGTAGCGACCCACAGGTTGAGAACTGCTGCTATAAAGGGATAGGTTTGGAACTTCTTAAAGATTATCTGTTACTCTGGAAAAATGAAACACTTTTGTGAGATCAAAAAGCAAATAGATTGAATGGGATGCAGCAGATTTTGTTCCTTCTGAATTCTTTGCTCTTTGTACCTTTCAGAGTCTTAGCCCCCCTGCTGAAGCAAACAAAACTTGACCGAAATGCAATTCCCTTAAGGTCTTTCTATTCAGAAAGAAAAACAATGTGCTGCCAAAGCTTCCTATCTGATTTTTGAAAATACCCATAGATTGAGAAAGTCATGTACTGAATGTTCTAATAGCAAAAAAATAGGAGCTTCCTCCTCCGTGGTGATTACTCACACATTAGTTACTTCCTCCCCCCAAGGCTATATTGGCAACAACAATAAAAAGCTGTGACTGTCTAGATGTTGCTAAATTTCAATTCCCAAGATTCTCAGCTAATATACAGGTAGTCCTTGACCCAGGGGTGAAATCCAGCAGGTTCTGACAGGTTCTGGAGAACCGGTAGCGGAAATTTTGAGTAGTTCGGAGAACTGGTAGCGGAAATTTTGAGTAGTTCGGAGAACCGGCAAATACCACCTCTGGCTGGCCCCAGAGTGGGGTGGGAATGGAGGTTTTGCAATATCCTTCCTCCAGGAGTGGGGAGGGAATGGGGATTTTGCAGTATCCTTCCCCTGGAGTGGGGTGAGAATGGAGATTTTGCAGTATCCTTCCCCTGCCATGCCCACCAAGTCACGCCCACCAAGCCACACCATGCCCACAGAACCGGTAGTAAAAAAATTTGGATTTCACCACTGCTTCATGTTGTGGCTTGCCCAAGTCCCGCGCAGCTGCTCATGGATCCGGAAGACCAAGAACCGATCATGGGGTGGCAAGAGCAGTCTGTATCTCCGGCACCTGAGTCCGAGACCGAGGAGGACGGAGGGCCAGAGGACGGTACTCAATCAGGGCC
>QLTV01003391.1:3458272-3480496 GCA_003457575.1 Thermophis baileyi
AACAATGGAAACTGTTGCTGGAACCAACGCACGTATTTTACCTGGCTCCTGTTTACACTTTTGGTGATATCAGTTGGACTAACTCCAGTCCGGGCTCTCGGCCAATTCCAGCAAGTGAGGAATTTAAGGACTTAATGATCTGTTTGTGTTTTTTTGTATTTGAAATCCTGGCCAAAGTGTTCTGTGATTTGCAACAGGCACTTTGGGAGAAACCCTGAAATTAACTTATTACTAAGCATTTATTAGTGATAACACCTTCTGTATTTTGGACAACAGTGTGTGTGTGTCGTTTCCTGGGGGCTTGCCGCGCTGGGTCACAACTCTTCGACCTACAACCATTTGTTTAGTAAAGTTACAATGGCACTGAAAAAAGTAACTTGTGACTGTTTTTCACACAATTGTTGCAGCAACCTTGTGGTCACAGGGATCAAAATTCAAATGCTTGGCAACTGGCATGTATTTAGGATGGTTGCAGTGTCCCGGGGTCATGTGATCACTTTTGCGACCTTCTGACAAGCAAAGTCAATGGGGAAGCCAGATTCACTTAACAACTGTGGCAAGAAAGATTGTAAAATGAGGCAAAATTCACTTAACTGTCTTGCTTAGCAACAGAAACTTTGGTCTCAATTGTGGTTGTAAGTCAAGGACTACCTGTAATCAATGGTAAGAAATGCTGAAAGATGTTGAACAACCTCTGAATGTCCATGGCTTCCATTCCACAAGAAAGATCTTACTGGAAGGCTTCTGGTTTTGTCACTAATTTTGCAAGTAACATTTGCAAGACACGTTGATAAAAAGTGGTTCAAAATGGGTTGTGGTTCTATTTCTCATTTAATGTATACATTTGTTGAAATCAAACTATAGAATAACCAATAACCTCAGGAATAGAAGTGCCAGATAGAATTCACCAGGTTAATTTTACTTTTTGAGGGAATACATTCTAGGGTCATGTAGACATCTGAATTTGAAGAGCACCGTATGACTTTCTGCATACATGGGTGCATTCATAAAGCAGTACTTGCATATACCAGTGTAATCCAAATATAACTTTAGCCATCTTATTTTTGTCTCTTGTTTATTCTTTCTTTTTGTTCTTTTTCGGTTATTATGTTTCTATGGGGTCAATATCTTTATTGTCGTGATTTTTTATTTTTGGGGTGCTTATTTGATTATCTCAAATTATTTACTCATAAATGCTGTTATTCCCAGGAACCAGCATAGGTCTTTTGTGAATAAGTAATGTTGGACTAATCTTGGCTCTCTTTAATGATGAGTAATTGGTTTGGTAGACAAATAGAATGTGTTGAATGTAGTTCATCCTGATTTCAGAGAAATATTTGGCAAGCCTGTCATGAAATCAAGCATATTTTTCTGGATGGAACACAAGGAACAGACTCTAGACAATTCCATAGATGACAATGACCTAAGCCATAAAGGGCTTTCTGAATCATCACCCAATCTTTGAAATATACTCAGAAAGCTATTGACAGCCAACACAGCACCCACAAAAGAAATGTCACTAAGGCCTCAAACTGTGATTTCATATAGATGTTTAATAAGATGGAGAAGAGAGCTAACCCTTTGGTATCCAAATACAACTCCCATGCACTTTTAACCTTACCACTCGTAAATGGAACTGCCCACTCAAAATAGGAGAGGAACCAGTCAGAGAGTGATTTAAACACAAAATACTGTGTTGTCTCAGCGGGTGGTGGTACTAATAAACCTGAACTAAAAGCCTATTAAGAACTAACCAAAGTCAGTCCTAGTCAATAAAAGTTTGGAAAACTTTGCGTAATTTCAGGGCTATCATGTAGGCTGTGGGAAAAAAACCCAAACATCAAAGCAGAACATGAAGGAAAACCAGAACAGGAAGGAAAACTATAACATTGCCAAGAAAACTGATGGATAGAGAAATCCAGATATTCTCCTCTGATGCGCCTTTCATTTATTCCTATCCTCCATCCATTCTTTTTCTCTTTTTATGTGAGAGACAGCTCAATATTTCTTATCCTACACTTGCAACTGTGTACATCTCTTAAGCTTCTACTACAAAAGATTAGTGCAAAATTGTACATGAAAATCAGCATCTTTTATTTTGTGCGCAATTTAAATGTGCACCTTTGTATCCAACTTTTTAATTATGAAGCTTGATGTATAGATGATGCTCAGAAATGCTTCTTGGTCTTCATTATAGTTGTGTACAAGGCAACTGATTTTAATGATTACTCCAATATGAAAAAGCTGGACAAAAGAGGGAAAACAACCAAATTTCTTAATGGCGTTATCCATTATGCCCCTTTTTTGATGAAGAAATGAATTAGAAATCAGAAAAGTCAGTGACTCAACTTATTGAGCCAGAAGTAATTGACTTCTCAGTATTTCAGAACAACTTTAAAGTTTGATTCATATCCCCATGATCAGAGTGTGTGTATGCTGAAGACAGAAAGCACTGAAAATTGGAAACATTAATGACTTTGAACTGAACACAGGCATAATCTTACTTGGAACTGAATCACAGAAATCAATAGGTCTTAAGAATAATGAAATATGAGTTTTGGAGTTGTCTTGAGACAGTTATATCTACTGAAAGGAATGAAAAGACTATTCCAATTATTTTATCATATTTTTTTCTCTCTAAGGGAAGAAAAAGGCTGCTAGTATAATACAGAAAATAGCTGAATTGAAAGATAAATAATTTGGAAAAGGGTATAACATTATTAATAGACAAATATGAACAATTTTAGCCAAATATCTCACTCATGTACCTCTTCCAATAAGCAGTATATTAATCACTTGCAAATTAAGAAAGGGCTATATTACTGTTCCTTACTGTATTTGTTTTAATTATTATTTCTGAAACAAGACATACTGGTTTGGTTCATCCACAAACCACTGTAAAACCCAATGCCTATTTGACACTTCATGCCAAGCCTAGCCAAACACAAACCTTAATATGTTTCAGCAACTTACAACAACCACATTACACTTCCTCTTATTCTGCATATTACCACTAAAGATGCAGAAAAAGGCAACAGGTGGAGATTCTTAAAATTTTGACTAGCAAATTTTAAACGTCTTTTGCGTAATTCCTTTGTTGAGCATTTGTTTGTTCCTTTCTGTAGGCAGTGGTGGAAGAAAATTTATAGTCTTTAGTGTTATTGTTATTTCTTTTTCTGATCTGCTCTAATTAACCAAAAGCTTAGGAATTTTAACAGCAATCCTACAGGGAGAATTTGTTCCAAATAATAAAGATAGGGGAAATAAAATTTTGAGTTTGAGAAAGGTATAAAAAGCTGTGGAGCCGATATAGGCAAATGCATACATTAGGGACAGGAGAAAAGACTTTGCTTGAGAGGAAAGCTAGTATAAGAAAGAACCAGGGGTGAAATCCAGCAAGTTCTGACAGGTTCTGGAGAACCGGTAGCGGAAATTTTGAGTAGTTCAGAGAACCGGCAAATACCACCTCTGGCTGGCCCCAGAGTGGGGTGGGAATGGAGATTTTGCAATATCCTTCCCCCAGGAGTGGGGAGGGAATGGGGATTTTGCAGTATCCTTCCCCTGGAGTGGGGTGGGAATGGAGATTTTGCAGTATCCTTCCCCTGCCACGCCCACCAAGCCACACCCACCAAGCCACACCCACCAAGCCACACCATGCCCACCAAGCCATGCCCACAGAACAGGTAGTAAAAAAAATTGGATTTCACCACTGGAAAGAACTATAAGAAAGAAGGAAAGGAAGTGGTTAGCTGAGTAAGAGGCAGATGGGTGAGATAAAGGGTTTTGGAACAATGTTTTCCAATTAAGAGAAAGATAGAGAAGCTACTCATGAATAAGTGGTAAAAAGGAAAAACATGAGACTTTTCTACCATTATGTGTCCAGCTGGTATTTCATTTTTCACAGTTAACAAGGAAGTTGACAGCTTGCAAAGGGCAAGAGCTGAATCAGTTGGTCATCTGGCCAAGGAGGGGATAGGAAGACTGCTAAAGTTCACCAACTAGGAAGGCCTAGAAGGGTTGGCTGAGGAAAGAGAACAAGAATAGATTTAGACAAGCCAGCAGGAGGGCATTCCAAGAGGGGTTAATAAACAATCAAAGGGAGAATGAAATGAAAGCAACTGTGAGGAGCAGGGAGAGTTGGCTTGTTTTACCAGGCACTGTGCTTTTGAAGTGTGTGGTCCCTTTAAAGACGCTGGTCCTTAAGGAAATACTGTCCCTGAGTAAACTTTACAGGATATGCTGAGGTGGGCCATTCCCACTATTATTGTTTAAAGTTATTTTTGAATTCCTCTATAGGTAATTTTCAACTTACAACCATTCATTTAGCATTATTCAAAGTTACAACGCCACTGAAAAAAAGTGACTTACGACCATCGTCACAAGACCGTCACATTTTGATCATGATATCATGTGATCAAAAGTTGGGTGCTTGGCAACTGGTATGTATTTACCATGTTTTCAGTATCCTGGGATTATATGATCACCGCTTATGACTTTCCCAGTTGACTTCTGACAACCAAAGTCAGTGGAGGAAGCCTGATTCACTTAACGACCATGTGATTCATTAACTACAGCAAATTCACTTAACAACTGTGGCAAAAGGGGTAAAATTGGGCGCAACTCATTTAACAACCAACAAGCTTGCTTAGTAATGGAAATTCTGGCCCCAATTGTAGTCATAAGTCAAGGACTACATGTAATATTGTCTATATGGTGGTTATTTAATTAAAACTCTGTGTGTACTACATAAACACAAATACATACATATATATACACACACACAAACATATATCCTTGGTAACAGGGATGTTTACCTGTTAAATGTTTAAGAAGTGTATCTATTGCTTTAAGAATAAGATCATAGTTGTGTAAATATAGTGAGCAATGTGCAGCACAGTAATGGATAATTTAAGCCTCTGAAATGATTTTTGTATTGAGTAAATCCATTCAGGCAGTCTTTCCTAATTTTGGGTCATCTGGATGTAGTAGACTCATTCCAAGAATGTAAGACCAAAATGTCTGGAGGTCATCAAGTTCTTCATATCAACTTCATATATGATTTAATTATTTAAAATGTTTATACTTTGGTCAGCTTACAGTCAAAGGATAAAATAGTACAATAGAAATAATAGAAACAGAAAACAATGAAAGCAGAAACAGAAAAACCTGGCACCACAACTAAACTTCTATGATGCAACCAACCATACTCTCTTCCAACGCTGACCCCACCATGTCCCAACATTTAAGATAAAAGCCAGCTCTTTGAAAGTTAAAAAGGTGGGGGCCTGGACCTTAGCTAATTTAACTTTGCTGTTCACCAAAGAAGTTAATATCTTTCTTGATTGTATGGTTTACAGCTGTCAGAAGATCTCCTATCGTATCAGGCACAACTTCCAAATTGACCCATTAAATTTACAATTCAACTGAGTTTATTAAATCATGCCTATAAGAAAAAAAGATTTCAAACCTGGCACATTTGATGATCAATAAGACCAAAATAGCAAGAATCCAGACAGCATTAAAATTTCAGGAAAGGAACTGACAAATATCTTGAAGAGACAGCTTCCACCACCAGACTGGATTGCTATGGACTTGTGATATTAATCACTAATAAATGGTCTTCCTATAATACCTGTTCTGGTCTTCCTCTAAAATCCTCTTGGCATTTTTGTTACAAAAGAAAATATTCTAGGTACTCTACTGGGACATTTATTTCTTTTCAGCATGCTTCAAGGATTTCCATTTTTTGGAGAATGATGATCTCTTAGATATTCAAGATATCCCATAATGAACACCCTGAGGTTCTGATAAACAAGTTCCTGCTTTCCTCATAAAGCTAATCTCCTGGATGCATAAACAAGCTGCCAAAATTGCTAAACAAGTGGCTAGGATAACAGTAGCCAGGTTTACAAGATTTTCACTAATAATTCTGCCACTTGGTGTGAAATAATATGCTCTAGCTGTCAAATCCATTTGTTCAATCGTACAACCCCTTGCATACAAATTAGTCCATCTCATACATACACAAAGGCTGCTTTCAGACAAAGATTTCATAGCTTAAATACAATTGGAGTGATATAATAATAGACAGCTACACAAAACTTTTCATTTATTAAAAATACCTCTCGTGACTGAATTGGGGAAGAAAAGTCTGCATAAGGAGAAGAGATTTGCATCCTAGCTATAATTTTTGGAAATTTGACCATATATATTTTGGGTCCTATTTTTCTTAAATAGGACCCAAAGGGGCTTTGGGTCCTATTTAAGAAAAAAGAACCATCTGTAGGAAGGCATTCTCTTCCATTTCCAGGGTACTCCAGTCCAAACTTTACTTCAAAGAACAGAGAAACATTGCACACCAATAGTTAAATTATCTGGAGAAGAGACAGTCAGATAAATGTATTATCTCAATGGTGGGTTAGAAGTTTTTTTAAAATAATAATAGCAATAGCACTAGCACTTAGACTTATATACTGCTTTACAGTCCTTTACAGCACACTCTAAGCGGTTTACAGAATCAGCATATTGCCCCCAACAATTTGGGTCCTCATTTTACCCACCTCGGAAGAATGGAAGGCTGAGTCAACCTTGAGCCTGGTGAGATTTGAACTGCCAAATTGCAGGCAGCCGGCAGTCAGCAGAAGTAGCCTGCAGTACTGCACTCTAACCACTGCGCCACGGTGGCTCATATTTCATAATGCACATATTTCAAGACACAGAGGTAAATAATAGCATCTGAAAACCTTGTAATTTAAAAAAATGAAAAGATCTTTGTGTCATTTGCTCCTCTTTTATATATAGTACTTTGTTTATTTGGTATGAATTAATTAGTCTGATCATTTTTCAATATTGCTCTTTTTAGCTTTTTAAAAAAATGTTGCATGTGCTGCTAAACCATAAAACAACTGACTAAGGTTCACCATATTGTACAAGCTGAGGTAAGTTGCTTAATGTTACTCAGTGACTATATGCTTAGACTACAATCACCCATCCTTTTATTAATGCACCACAATAGATGAGTTTATACAATATATAAACTCATCTATTCATCTGTTCAGCCAAATTTGAAGAAACCACATTATGGTTTTGCAGGGTGGTCAAGTCCAACCAGTAGTACATACCGTACATTACAGATTACAGATTAACGGAAGGGACCTTGTAGGTCATCTAGTCCAACCCCCCACTCAAGCAGGAGATCCTACACCACTTCTGACAAATGGCAGTCCAATCTCTTCTTGAAAGTCTCAAGTGATGAAGCTCCCACAACTTCCGAAGGCAAGCTGTTCACGCTGCCATCCCGGTTCTCCAAACCAGCTGCTGCAATCGTTACCTACTTGCCCGAACCGGGCCGAACTGGGAGGATTTCACCCCTGATTGGAACACTGTTATCCTATCACTCCTAGACCTTCTTTCCATTAAATTAGACATACCCAATTCCTGCAGCCATTCTTCATTTTAGCCTCCAGTCCCCTAATCATCCTGGTTGCTCTTCTCTGCACCCTTTCTAGCGTCTCAACATCTTTTTTATAGTATGCTGACCAAAACTGGATGCAGTACTCTAGGTGTGGTCTTACTAAGGTTTTATAGAGTGCTATTAGTACTTCACTAGATCTTGATTGTATCCCTCTGTTAATGCAATTTAGGATTGCATTGACTTTTTTGGCTGCCACCACACACTGCTGGCTCATATTTAATTGGTTGTCCACTAAGACTCCAAGATCCCTGTCACAGTTACTGCTATTAAGCCTGGTTTCACCTAGTCTATATGTGTACTTTTGGTTTTTCTTGATTCAGACCAAGCTTTATACCAGATGTCCCAGCACACTGAGAAATTACCTGCTGGAAAATGTGATCTCTTTTCTCAATATAGTCCATAAACAAGGAAGAAAGACTCATCGTCCATGCATCAGAATCCATTGTCCTCATCATCATCTTGAACCAACTTCATGCTTACTCTATAGCTATACAATTCTTTCCAAAGTATGATATCACATGGAGTTTAGAATCAGAATACAGAGACAGCATACTTTATGGTGGACCGCAAAAAAGAAAATAAAACCCTTCTTGCTCAGAATTGAATCAGAATTGAATCAGAGTGATTCAGTCAAGTTCACATGAGGTACTATACCACTCTATATAGTAAGGCCACTCCTGGAATAGGAGTGCATTCAGTTTTGGTCACCACACTATAAAAAAGATGTCAAGACTCTAGAACAGTGATGACAAACCTATGGCATGCGTGCCAAAAGTGGCACATAGAGCCATCTCTCCAGGCATGGCAGCCATCGCCTGTTGCTCTTCTGGGTTCCGGCACGCACATGCACCCCAGCAAGCTGATGTTCGAGCGTGCGGGAGTGCTGGAAACCGGAAGAACAGCTCCCTGGCGCGCATGTGCACTCCAGGAAGCTGAGCTTCCAGCCAGCTGGTCTTCGCGTGCACATGCGCGCCAGAAACCAGAAGACCAGGTGACCGGTGCACAAGCTCTTCCGGTTTCTGGCGCTCCTGTGTGTGCGCACTGGGGAGCTGCTCTTACGGTTTCTGGCATGCCTGCACATGCTCCCGTTTCGGCACTCGGTGCTGAAAAGGTTTACCAACACTGCTCTAGAAAGAGTGCAGAGAAGAGCAACAGGGGACTGGAGGCTAAAACATATAAAGAATGGTTGCAAGAACTGGGCATGGATAGTTTAGTGAGGAGAAGGACCAGGGTTGACATTATAGCAGTGTTGGCTATCACAGAGAAGAGGGGGTCAATCTATTTTCTAAAGCACCTGAAGGCCAGACAAGGAATAGTGGATGGAAATTAATCAAGGAGAGATTCAACCTAAAAATAAAGATATATTTTCTGACAGTGAAAACAATCAACCAATGGAACAGCTTGCCTTCAGAAGTTGTCGGTGTTTCATCACTGGAAGCGTTCAAGAAGACACTGGACAGCCATCTATCAGGAATGGTACAGGGTCTCCTGCTTGAGCAGGGGGTTGGACTAGACTCCAACTTTGTTATTCTATAATTCTATATCACGATCTGCTTTGATGGATTGAAGAGATGTGCCTGATATGTGACTATGCTTTCTATTGGAACACACTGTATGGAAAACTAAATGGTCAATGACAAAATATGTCTTGCCCAAATTCCCTTTTCACCAAGTACAGAAACCATGACCCAAATTGTATTTTTCCTCACTTCCACCCCCTTCCATACTGCAGGTATTCCTCACTTTTGAAATATTCTGGATGCCGGTATGTTAGGCAGTGAGCCATTTAATAATTAATGGGGCATTTGATCAACTTTGATTGTCTAATACTGGATACTCTGAGTTCTATTCATGATTTCACTGTATATTAGCAATGAAATGCTAAAGATCTGATGACTTCTTTCTTACCTGTATGTCTGAGTATCTTCTTCCTTGCAGTGTTTTTACACAGATAGCAGACAGTGCCTATTATTGCATTGTTTGGATTTTGATTGTTGATTCCTATTAAAGAATATTTCTGAGATTTTTAAAGCTGTCTTCTTCTATGTACAATAAGCGTTTGAAAGAGGTGGCTGGCTTCTCAGAACATTTTGACATTCTTGCTCAGTAGGTCAGATGTTCTCCTTTTAAAATTCAATACATATTTTATTTTTTATGAGAGATGAGAATTTTCATTACAGTCGGCTGCTCTGATGTATTAAGCTTCAGGCATTAAGAATCTTTTAGGAATGATGAAGCCAAAAGATAGCTGCAGGGATTGAACAGCATTGAAGAGCAATAGCGATCTTCCCAAAACTTCCCTCAATTCCTTTACCAACCAGAGCAAATACTTTATATTCAACAGAATCTAGATACAGGTTAGGTCAATTGAGTTCTCAATGACTGCTCTTGTCAGAATAATGAAAACAATGCTGAGATGCAAATTCTACCCCATTTGGGTGTGCATGCATACCAAGTTGTGATACCTAAAGAAAAGGGCCAGGACTTGGCTATGATGATTCAGTATTACTTGATCACTCTGAGTTTCTCAAGTAATAGCAATAGCAATAGCACTTAGACTTATATACCGCTTCATAGTGCTTTACAGCCCTCTCTAAGCGGTTTACAGAGTCAGCATATTGCACCCAACAATCTGGGTCCTCATTTTACCCACCTCGGAAGGATGGAAGGCTGAGTCAACCTTGAGCCTGGTGAGATTCGATCTGCCAAACTCCTGGCAGCCAGTGATCAGCAGAAGTAGCCTGCAGTACTGCACTCTAACCACTGCGCCACCGCGGCTCATACGCTCGGGGGTCGCATAACAAGTGCCACTGATGATATCTTAGCAATAGCAATAGAACTCAGACTTATATACACTTTACAGTGCTTTACAGCCCTCTCTGAGTGGTTTACAGAGTCAGCATCTTGCCCCCAACAGTCTGGGTTCTCATTTTACTGACCTCGGAAGGATGCAAGGCTGAGTCAGCCTTGAGCCAGTCAGGATTGAATCCCTGGCGGGCAGTGAACAGTGAGTTTGCCTGCAATACTACATTCTAACCACTGTGCCACCACGGCTCTATCTTCACTTAAGAATGATCACTGACCACCTTTGCAATGCCAAAAAAAAAAAAAAAGGTGGTATAGCTCTTGCTGATTCAAATTAATTTCAAGTCAGAATCTCTTTTGTTAGTTGAGAATGTTGGCAATTGAAAACCATATGAATGCTTTCTGAAACTGCTGGGCATCTTTCTTAAAGAGCAGTGCCGATAATGAGATCTTACATTCCTTTTTAAAATATATATACGTTTATTAAAAGTTTTAAAAACAAGCTAAAAAAACCTAACGAAAAAATAATATAAAGAAACAGAAGAAACGAGGGAGAGAAAAAGGGGGAAAAAGAAGTAGAAAAAGAAAAGATAAAAAGAAATAGAAAAACCTTCCAATTTATTTCTAATCATCAAAACTACAAATCATAAGGTCATTGATAAGGGGTTTCCGGTCAGCAATAAATTTAGATATTGCCTTTTTTTCCAATCAAGAAAGTCAGTTTAGCCAACTCTGCAAGTTCCATATTTTTTATATATATTTTTTTATTAAAAGTTTTTTTTAAAGATAAAAACTATCAAAAAGTAACAAAATGCAAAAAAAGAAAAAAGAAAAAAGAAAAAAAAAGAAATAGACCAGATCTTGCATTGCCAGAGAGATTGACTGCTGTGGAATACAGGGGCATTTCCTTTGACACAAAAACAAGGGATTAAAAACCACATCCAAAATTGCATTAGTTTTTTTTTTCCATTGTTGCCATGTCACATTGCTAATTCACATTGTGTTTTGACTTATTTATCATATGTGCTTCTCCATTTTGAAATTACCTCTGAGTTGTTTTTTTATTTTTTTGTTTTGCCTCTGAAAGTTTCTGGTTCGCTCATTACTTTCTCAGAAAAATAAAATCCTGTGCTGGTTTGCTGCTTAACTGTTATTAAATAGCTTTCCTTAATAACATGTAGCCGCGTGGAATCAATGACAGGGATTTAAATATATCCAGAAGCCTTTTGAAATAAGGATGACAGGTAGTTTTTGACTTGCAACCACAATTGGGACCAAGATTTCCATCGCTAAACAAGGTTGTTGTTAAGCGAACAGCACCCAATTTTATGACATTTTCCCCATGCTTGTTAAGTGAATCACTGCAGTTGTTAAATGAATCCAGAATTCCCTACTGACTTTGCTTGTCAGAAACCAACAATCACATGATCTTAGGAAGCTGCAAACATTGTAAATACATGCTGGTTGCTAAGCGCTCAAATTTTGATTGCGTGACTGTGGGGATGCTGCAACAGTCGTAAGTGTGAGGATCTGTCTTAAGCCACTTTTTTCAGTGCTGCTAGAACTTTTAACAGTACTAAATGAATAAGTGTAAATTGAGGACTAGCTGTAATCCAAATCCAGAAATTCATTGTGACTGATTAATCTTGATAAATTTGTAGTCGTTTTTAGTTTTTATGTATGAGAGAACCTATGCTTTTAAGCAGCCCATCAATGCATCTCTTATTCTGTGCCCCACTAAAAATGAAGCTCCATCCTGCCATCATCTTGGTAATACCACACTTGGAATACTGCATCCAGTTTTGGTTGCCGTGAGATTAAAAAAAGATGTTGAGCCCCATCCATCCTTCCTGATTGTACTGAAATTGTGGAGTCATGTGATGATCCCTTGTGTTTTCTATAAATTACTGTACATTCCATTTGTAACTTAAGATACCTGTGCAAAAGAAAGGGAAGAGGTAGCAAAGGCCTTTTATTCAGGATTTGTCAGGTCTTAGATGGCAGCTTTTACAAGTATTCCTAGAACTATTTTGCCTATTAACCATGTTCTCAAAATCCCAGATGTGGTTACTAGCCCAAAAAGCTGCTGTCTCTGGTTTAGCATGTTCTGCAAGCACAGTCAACAAAATTTAATGACTATTAAATCATTCAGTAAACTTATTTTAATAAAGAGAATGCCTGAGCAACTTTGCTTGTAAACAATCATTATACATTTAGTTTTTTGCATACAGAGAAGATTTTATCCTTTCCCTTGCTGAATTGTACTTGATATAAAATCTACCTGTTTCCAGTTTTGAGTCATTATGGAAGAGGAACAAGTATTACTGCATGAGACTTGAGACAGATCTGAAAGTGAAACAAAACATGGCAGGCTACAAGAATGTTATGGCAAACAATATGCAGACAAACCTTGATAATTAAAAGGGGTAAACAAGCAACAAACCAAAAGAGTGACCTACATAACTTTTCTATATTGGATTTACAAAAGAGACTTCTTTGAAGAATTTTTCTGAGAAGGGGCAAAGAAAAAATGGAAAGAAATCAAGTTCTAGGACATTATTTGAAGGGATTAAAGATTAAAATTCTTAAAAGTAAAAGAAAGGAATAGAAAGTTGGTATATTTATTCAAGGCCAGAGTAGAAGTGTGGTTATATCAGATAACTCTTAATCAGCGGTGGGTTGCTACCGGTTCACCCCGGATCGGGCGAACCGTTATCTGCGGCAGTGGGAGGCTCCACCCACCCACCCGGACGTCATCACGGACGATCTGCACATGCACAGAAGGTTCTGTGCATGCGCAGAAGCGCCGTGCACGAGCAAAGCGCCACCCGCGCGTGTGTTCACAGTTCCGAACTGGTAGCGAAGGTAAGTGAAACCCACTACTAACTCTTAATAGACTTTTGCTGATCAGGACTGAATGACAAGGTTTTAAGGATTTGTTTATAGATAAGAGATGGGACATGGGAAGAAGAAATCACTTGTATTTTAAGTAAAGATGGTAAAAGTTACTATAATTGATTTTATTTTTGAGGAATGGGAAGTCAATTCTGTATATGTTTCTTTTCTTTTTCTTTACTATAATCTTAATTTTTCTCTAGTTTCTATCCTGCTTTCCATTTTTTACTTTTTTGCACTTTCTTTTTATTCTTTTATTTTTTGCTTATATTGTTTTTTATCTTTTTAATTCTAATGTTTAATAAAATTAATGTTAAAAAAATAAGAATCAGTTTTGTTTCCAACTGAAAAGAAGAGTTAGGGTGCCACCACTGGGAAACCATGACCCATGAGATGACATTGTTTAATAGAAGGGATCTGGAGCATGTTCTCTCTTCTAGATCTGGTGGGTGGGCAGAAACAATAGGAGAAAGATCGTCTCACAAGTAGCTTGGCCCTATGACATGAAGGACTCACTGGAGAAGAGCCTAATGCTGGGAACGATTGAGGGCAAAAGAAGAAGGGGATGACAGAGAATGAGGTGGCTGGATGGAGTCATTGAAGCAATCGGCGTGAGCTTAAATGGACTCTGGGGGATGGTAGAGGACAGAAAGGCCTGGAGGAATGTTGTCCATGGGGTCGTGATGGGTCAGACATGACTTCGTGACTAACAACAACAGCAACAGCAACAGCAGCAACGACATGAAGGACTTTATAAGTAATCATCACCACCTTGGATTGCACCCAAAAAGTTACCAGGATCCCAATCCGAACAGAAGGTGCTACGGTATGAGGCACCGTGATCAAGGCCTCCTAGTCCTGGCATGGGTGTAATTGGTACACAAGAGGAACCTGTGCAAAAACCTTTCTGCCCATGTCACCTGTTCAATGAGCAGGAGCTGAAAGTCCAGGAAGACCCCCAGATTGTGCACCAGGTTTTAACCTAAAGGAGAGAAGGTTAAGAGATGGTATGAAAGCAGCCCTTCAAAATTTGAGGGACTGCTACAGAAAGGAAGATGCAGATTTATTATTCTGAAGATAGGGTAGGACCTGGGTAGGAAGGTAGGAAGGACCATTGGTTAGAGGCTTTGCAGCCTGTCTCCTGGAATCATATTGTGCCAGTTTTTCAAACCAAGGTTGTTTAGGCAGTTTGACTACAAGATTTCGAAAGTAATTTATTCAGCAATACCATCCAGTCTCAGTCATTAAATCAATAAATAGAAAAGTCAAATGTTGGCATGGAATTTGACAGAGGATAGAAAGCAATGTGCTCTAAATTTTAGACTATGATCATGCTAGAGGTTTAACATGCATTTCACAATGGATTATCTCTTCTTATAGTTCTGTGCTTTATGTACAGATATATGTGCACTGACACACATAGAAATAAACAAACTCTAAGAGATCATGCAGTTCTCAGTAACCTACTGAATGTTTGGAATAAATATAATAAAATAATAAATCTGGGTTTTTCCCTCTCTTGCTATGTTATTCAATGGTTATTTTTTATAAAGGTGAAAGATCCAAGAAATTTATTCAGAAAAGAGATAATAATTTATTCAGATGGCAAGATATTATTAATAACAGGACAAAAATAAAATTTCTCGACTCTCAATGCTATTCTACAGTTGATTAGTTTCAATATCTTCAATAAGCTATTTGGCAGTAATAGAATTGCTGAAATAAGGGGCAACATTGAGATGTTTGACTGAATTTGACAGTCTTAAAGCATGTCCTACTGATAATTTGTTAAGCATAATTTATAAATATTAGTGAACTATGACTAAGAATCCAAACAAAATAAAGGCTGTGTAGTTGAATGGGTGCAGAATAGGAGTATAGTTATAGTTTTAAACTGTGGGAATTTCAGTGGAAGAAGAATATTAAATTTACTTTGAACATTATCCTCAGAGAATTGGTATAATATATTTTTTCACAGGTAAACCATTGCAATCTTGATTAATAATAATAATAATAATAAGCATGTCCTACTGATAATTTGTTAAGCATAATTTATAAATATTAGTGAACTATGACTAAGAATCCAAACAAAATAAAGGCTGTGTAGTTGAATGGGTGCAGAATAGGAGTATAGTTATAGTTTTAAACTGTGGGAATTTCAGTGGAAGAAGAATATTAAATTTACTTTGAACATTATCCTCAGAGAATTGGTATAATATATTTTTTCACAGGTAAACCATTGCAATCTTGATTAATAATAATAATAATAATAATAATAATAATAATAATAATAATAATAATAATAATAATAATAATAATAATAATAATAAAAAATGTAGTGAGTAGATTGAAACTTTCCTTTTTCATATGGTGTTAATATTGTATAGCCTAACAATATTGGAAAATTATTCGCTATAGGACAGAACAAATTTTGAAAGCTGCAAATCCTTTGCAACATAAGCTATTTCATTAAATTTTTACCAAACGATGCATCTCTTCAAAATATATTGAATTTGCATTGTATATGTTAGTGGCAGCAGGGAGTTTATCGGCATTCTGGGACTTATGACCTTTCACTTAATGATAATTCAAACTAACAAATATATATATATAAAAGCCAGTTATGATCTAAATTCGAAGCTTATGACCATTGCCCCATCCCCATGCTAATGTGATTGCAGTTTGGACACTTGGCAATCAGCTCACAATTACATCTGATTGCACTATCTTGCAGTCACATGATTGGAATTCACAACGGGAAAAACTGCCATTTGTTAATTTGGATTCACACAACTGTGTGACTCAATTTATGACTGTGGTGTTTCAACTTATGACCACAGTAAAAATGGTTGAAAAATCAGGTCCAATCACATGATGACTCAACTTATGACCACAATGACTTACACCAGAAATTCTGATCCTAGTTGTGATTGTAAATCAAGGACTACCTGTATATGTCTTATATGCGAAAAGACCTTTAATTCCTTCTTTGTAAAAATAACTAAATGAATTGTGGGAGTATGTCATGCCATCTGAAATAAGTTTAAAAAAAAAGTAAATCTGAATTTAATTCAAAATTGAAATCATTTTTGGATTGCAATCTTATACATGGAATGCCACACTCAACACGACCTTGTAGACGACCCTCATTCTGTCAAGGATCTTGGAGTAATCATATCTAATGATCTAAGTGCCAAAGCCCACTGTAACAACATTGCCAAAAAGGCACTAAGAGTAGTCAACTTAATCCTGCGTAGCTTCTTCTCTGGCAACATTACACTGCTAACTAGAGCATACAAAACGTTCGCTAGACCAATTCTCGAATACAGCTCACCTGTCTGGAACCCGCACTGCATATCGGATATTAATACAATTGAGNNCCCCAAACCCAAAAAACTTTAACCTTAGACTGTCTACTGTCGACCTCACCCCATTCCTAAGAGGTCTGTAAGGGGCGTGCATAAGTGCACCAGCGTGCCTACTATCCCTGTCCTACTGTCCTATTGTCCTCATCTATCTGTATTCACTTTGATTATGTTTATGTTTATACCTATACCTGCTATCTTGTACATGTTTGACAAATAAATAAATAAATAAATAAATAAATAAATAAAATAAATTTCATTTTTAGAGCTCATATTTTCACTCATGGTATAATTTGTATTACTAGTAGAATGCATTATTTATGTCTGTAGTTAGATAATGCCATATGTTTCTGAATGGTTTAGATTTAATGATAAATTAAGGACTCAATTAATCCTGTGTTGATAGAGACCAGGGGTGGGTTCTGGATCCATTTGCTGCCGGTTTGCTCAGGGTCGCACTGTGCACGCGTGCGCCCCCGCAGCAATAAAAAAATAGCTTCTGCGCATGCGCAGAAGCAAAAATTTACTTCTGTGAATGTGCAGAAGCAAAATCCAAGATGGCGGCGCCCACGGAACACACCGAAAGAACCGGTTCCGTGACATAATCACCGGTTTACTAACGGTTCTAAAGAACCGGTTAGAACCGGTAGGAACCCACCTCTGATATAGACTTTATATAGATCCTGTGTTGATATAAATACATATTATATGGATTTCTTTTTTATTTAGGTCTTTTCCTTTTTTTTAAATCATCAACAATCATGTGAATTATTTTCTCACTACATAACCAATACAGTATTTTTTCCAATTGATTTTGTAGTTGTCTGTATTCCACCATTAAAAATAATTTCAAAGATTAAATACCAACAAAAGGACAGTCCTTAAAAGTCAAGTTCATTAAAAAAAAAGGTAAGGGGCAAGTGTGAGTCTCGTTCTGAAACTTACATTATTCTTTAAATACTTAGAGGAAGGGACATAAATTTAGCTGTTGTATAAAGACTATAGCATCTACCCAACCATACTTCAGTTGGGAGAAATAAATCATGTTGAATGCTGACAACTTAAAAAAAGATTAAAGGCTTGCACAAGAGCGCTCAGAAGTGCTCTGGATTGCATTTCTTCAAAATAGAAGATTGTTGTTTCAATACAATTTGCATAAAGGTCTCCTCCCTTTTAAACAATGTATAATTTCCTGATACTAGCAGCAGATTACTGAGTGCATTGTAAGAAATTGCACACCAACTTTTCAAAAAAGGTAAAATCTCATTTGAATTGAGCTCAACATCTAGTTGTTTTAGAAGCTTCCTGCCATTGTCTTCACCTGACTTCCTGGTTTTAACTAATGAAAAAAGGAGTATCTTGACTAGATGGTAAGTTTATTGAAGATGTGAGCATATCATTGCTATTTTTGCACAATTCCTGGAATGTTTTGAAATTGCATTTGAATTTATACTTTGGAATCTTATATGCTCAACAAGTCTTTTTAATATGTGTGTCCAGGTCTAAAAACATATTATTTAGGATTTAACAGACTCTTTTCTCTATGTTTCTGTCTGTAGGTTTGGGAAAATGAATTGGAAAGTGATTTCTTCTATCATAGCAATATGCATCACTATCATTGTCATCTTAGTTTTGGTTTTCCGAAATAGAGGAGAAAAATCTATGGGTTGTCAGAGCTCTTCCCAAGGGCAAGGGGAAGGAGGTCAGGCTGCTGCCAGCCAGGTATTTCGAGATTTAACTCCAGAAGAGATGATGCAAGTAAAAAAGTATTTACAATCCAACCTGGGAGTGCGAATGGTAGATGCGTCAAAAGCCAAGCCATCAGACAACTGCATCTATTCCATCACCTTGCAGCTCCCTCCCAAAGCAGCAGTGCTACAATTCCTAGATTATCAAGGGGTCAAGCCTGCACGGGAAGCTCTGGCTGTGGTTCATTTTGGAAATCAGCCAGTCCCGAATGTCACTGAATTTGTAGTAGGTCCTCTTCCAAAGCCAAAGTATCATCAAGATGTTACATTACAGAAGTATGGAAAGATGTTGCCTTATACCCAAAGGTTTCCTTTGTTGACTGATGTGATTGAACTATATAAAATGTTGCTGCTGAAGGAATATCTCAAGGCTCCAAATTTCATGAGAAAAGTCCTTAATTATCCAGCAAAAATTTTCATGTTCACTTTTGCATTGCCACCAGGGCTAAAATCAGGAGATCGCAAAGTCTGGCTAAATCACTTACAGTATGCTCCTGGCAGCTATTTGCATCCAGTTGGATTTGAGATCCAAGTGAATTTTAGCAGCCTGGATTATTCTCAGTGGAAGGTGATAAAAGCATTTTATAATGGACAATATTTTGAGGACATGAAAGATCTCGAAAAGCAATTCAATATGGGAAAGGTTAAAGTAAACAAGGTTAAACCAGCCCCTCGTGATGGGGGATATTCATCGCTGAAGCAGAGGGTGCCACCACAAGGACCGAGTCCTTTGCATTATGAACCTCGTGGACCACGCTATAGAATTCAGGATAACCATGTTACCTTCATGTCTTGGAGTTTGGCTTTTGGAGTTGATATCAACAGAGGACCACGTATCTTTGACGTCAGATTTAGAGGAGAGAGAATAGTCTATGAGTTAAGTTTACAAGATGCAAGTATTATCTATGGCTCCAATAGTCCTACAATGATGTCTGTCAGATCCATGGACATGGTCTTTGGATTTGGGTCTAGAATGTTCACACTCACACAGGGGGTGGATTGCCCCTACCTAGCTACTTACCTGGATGTGCACACTTTTCTTGATACTTCATCCCCTAAGACCCATAAAAAGGCCATGTGCATCTTTGAACAGAATTCTGAGTTGCCACTGAGACGTCATTTTGAAAGCATCCAGTCTCCATTTTACGGAGGGTTGTCTGACTCATGTCTGGTTATCAGATTCATATCTGCACTTGGTAACTATAACTATATCTGGAACTTTGCTTTTCATCAAAATGGAGCTGTTGGTGTCCATCTTCTTGCCACAGGATACATTCAAACTGCTTTTTTCTTTGAGGATGCCACAGACTTTGGCAACAGAGTTCAAGAGTGGGTATCGGGATCAATTCACACCCACAATATCAATTTCAAAGTGGATATGGACATTGGTGGTGAGTGGCGGCTTCATTTGTGATATTTTTAAAACACTAGTGATTTCTAAGCCTGACATGACTTATTGTACAGTGGTTCTTTGGAAATGTTTGCATCCCTTCTTTGAGGTGGTTGTAGTTTTGATTATGTGACAAAAGTCTCATTCTTCAGTTTGAATTGACAACATTATCTGTATCTAACCAACTTTTTAAGATTTGGAGAGTTAGTGAGACAGAGTGTTCCACATGTCTAGGGATTAAGTTTTAATTTCTTAACTTTATTTGCTTGAATGAAAAGTATCTGTCTGGATGGCAATTTAAGTATTAAACATTGTGTAGAATCCAGAGCAGTTGCTTCTACTGTCCCTCAGAGGTGAAAGAAGAATGTATGTTCTGACTAACATTTATTAGAAACTGAGCCCGTTTTAGGTCCTTACTCCAAAGAGATATTATCCTCTCACTTCTTGGAATGGTTTACTTGAAGAACTACCTGGGAACATTTGTATTTCTTTTCATATGCATCTGTGCCACATAAAGCTGCTTCTTTATTGTGGCTGACCAGAGGTGGGTTCCTCCCGGTTTGGACCGGTTCGCCCGAACCAGTAGCGACCCGTTGGTGATGTCATGTTGACATCATGGATCCAGTTCGGTCGGTGCCGGTCCGTGGGCGCCGCCATCTTTTTTTTGAATTTTTATTTTATTTTTTGATTTTTTTAAAAAAAAATTTCTTCTGCGCATGCGCAGAAGCCAAGTTTCCGGCACTGCACATGCGTCGCCATCTTGTTTTGGGGTTTTTTGGGGGGAATGTTTTTAATTTTTTGCACTGCGCATGTGCGCGCACGCAGCCACACGGCGCGGCCACGTGGCGCAGGAGGAAGCGAACCAGCAACAAGGTAAGTTAGAACCCACCCCTGTGGCTGACAATAGAGCTGCAAAAAACAGCCAGTTTTTCCTCTGTAAACATTCTGCATTTATCTTTCAAGAAAACTAATAAATGTTTTCTTCTATAGACAGGATTTTTTTTCTGATATTAGCCCAAACTTCCTTCCTTGTAATGTTGTTAACCCACTAATTCTGATTCTTATCTCTGGGGCAATAGATATGAGATCTGTTGCCTCTTTCGTGTGACTACTTTTTAACTATTTGAAGACTGATACGTATCTTCCATTAGTTGTCTTTTCTGTAGACTAAATAAACTCAGATATTTTAATAATTCCTCATAGGGTTTAGTTTCCAGATCTTTTAGTACCTTAGTAACCACCCTCTGAACATATTCCATATTATTACTCTTTTTTGTTTTGTATTATTGGGCCCAAAACTGGTGGTGTCTGACCAGGGCAAAATAGGTAAACAATTATTTCTTATGTTATGGAGCCTATGCTCCTGTTAATACATCCCAAGATAGCATTTGGCTTTTTTATATCTGCATCATAATGTTGGCTCAGGGCTAACTTCTTGTCAAGGATACCCAGATCCCTTTGGCATGTACTAGTGCCAAGCCCATTCCTCTCCATTCTACCCTTGTACCATACAATTGTCCTACCTAGCAGAACTCTACATTTCTTTAAATTTCATCCTATTCCCTTCTCCCTACTGCTTGAAACATTCTAAAGCTCTTTGAAATTTCTTTCATCTAACACAGTGGTTCTCAACCTTTCTAATGCCGCGACCCCCCGCGACCCCGCCGGGACACCCCCCCCCCGGCGGTGGGTGGGCGAAGTCTCCTGCTTCCGTGGCTACAAGCTGTCTGGCGACCTGCAGGCACGCCCGAACCAGGAGCATTTCCAAGATGGCGGGCTAGCGCGCGGGGCGACCCCTGTGAAAAGGTCGTTCGACCCCCAAAGGGGTCGCGACCCACAGGTTGAGAACCGCTGATCTAACATGTTAGCAGTTATATCTGTGGGGTAATAAAAACAGGACTAATAGTATTTCTTGAAGAAAAAATGAAGTGAAAATGCATTCTTGCCTTCTGAATTATCTTCAGTTCTCCTTTCTTAATATTCTTTGATTTGGATTCTCCTCTAGAACCCCGTACACTTTGAGGCCAAAGTAACTCTACTCAGTCACTTACCTCTTTTATTAGTTCATTTTCACTTTGTGGAATAACATTTTAAAGAAACTCAGCAAAAACTAACCATAGACAAACATGGCTCTCCTTCCTACAATGTCTGAAATATAATGGTAATTAAAAAAGACTAAACCATTATCTTCAACTTTATTAAACTTTTGTCTTTATGTTATTTTGACAACTTTCTATTTAACGTCTGTTCTGCTTTTGTGTGTGTGTGTGTGTGTGTGTGTGTGTGTGTGTGTGTGTGTGTGTGTTTCTGTCAAGTCACCTTGTATACCCAAATATGGGAGGGGGCATACTGCATAGATCTATACTAGTCTCCCTTTATTTCTTTATCAGCAAAAATGTAAGTTTGAATAAACACACACACACACACACACACAGCCATTTTTATATATATAGAAGAAGAAGATCATTAAAAAAATGATAAAGAATGTGTCCCTATTGGGTAACATTTTATTTTTATGTGTGTTTTAATATAAAATCTCACCTTATT
>QLTV01003391.1:3481271-3497462 GCA_003457575.1 Thermophis baileyi
CTCTTTGTCCTCCTTACCTGGTTGCCGCCACACCCGCTTGACACCACCTGAACCAAATAAGTTTATCTTGGTCTCATCGGACCACAGGCCATGGTTCCAGAAATCCATGTCCTTAGTCTGCTTGTCTGCAGCAAACCATTTGTGGGCTTTCTTGTGCATCATCTTTAGAAGAGGCTTCCTTCTGGGACAACAGCCCTGCAGACCAATTTGATGCAGCGTGCGGTGTATGGTCTGAGCACTGACAGGCTGACCCCCCACCCCTTCAACCTCTGCAGCAATGCTGGCAGCACTTATACATCTATTTCCCAAAGCCAACCTCTGGATATGACGCTGTATACTGCTAACCAAAAACTAATGAATGTATTTGCTTTCCTTCTAAGGTGTGGGCAATATGCTGGTTGGCAATGACATGGCCTTTGAGACACTGCAGGCCCCTTGGAGCCCAGAACATAAGATCTATCGAATGAAGAAGGTGAGGAAAGTTTTCAATACTGAGAACCAAGCCGCATTCCGCCTCCATGATGCCATGCCCAACTACATTTATTTTGCTGCCAATAACAGCAACAATAAGTGGGGCCATGAAAAAGGCTACCGGATTCAGATAGTCAGCTTTTCTGGAGACCATCTATCAGAATCTGATCCAGTGGAGCCAGGCTTCAGTTGGGGCAGGTATGTCATCAATTTCTACCAGTCAAAATTTCTCAGGCTGATGACTATTCACTTGTAGTAGTTTAAAGTGCCTTCTGGGTTCTTCTGGGTTCTGCTGAAGCTCATGGTAGTGCTAAGAATGTTTGGATAATGACTTACTCTTCTCCAAGAAATGTAGCTCTGGAACATGTAAAGAAATACAGCTTGACCTCAGTTAACAATGGTGATTGAGACCAGAATTCCCATCACTAAGCGATGAGATTGCAAAGTGTGATGTCATGTTATCGCATTGTTTAGCAATGGCAATCCTAGCAGTCTCTATACCAGTGGTTCTCAACCTGTGGGTCGCGACCCCTTTGGGGGTTGAACGACCATTTCACAGGGGTCGCCGCGCACGTTAGCCCACCATCTTGGTGCCACCGTCACTGCAGGGGTGAAAAGGTCCCAGTTCGGCCGTGCCTGCGGGTCGCCAGACAGCTGGTAGCCCGGACGCCACCATTTAGGTTCTTCTACCCTCTGCGCATGCGCAGAATGCTTTTCGCATGCGCAGAGGGTAAAAGAACCCAAATGGTGGCGTCCGAGCGAAGTCTCCCATTTCCACGCTATCAGCTGTCCGGCGACCCGCAGGCAAGCCCGAACCCGTAGCATTTCGCCCCTGGTGCCACGCCCCCTTTGTCACCTCATCCCACGTGGCGGCGGGGGGGTTGCAGGGGGGTCATGCCATTAGAAAGCTTGAGAACCACTGCTCTATACCCACTGTCTAGTAAGGAGCAGGCTATTAAGCAAGAACCTCCTGGCAATTTCCTGCTGGCTGCCAGCAACCAAAGCAAGTGGGAAAGCCAGCAGGAAGTCTCAAGTCCCAGATGGTCAGTAAGAGGTTGCAAGTTTCAGGTGACTCACAAGCTGGCTGGTAGATAGGTAAGTGGCTGCTTCCAGGTGTACAAAGATGCACAAATGTGTGCAGGTGACTGGTGCTGTGTGAGCGTAATGGGACTGGAAAGGCTGCTGCCTGGTGGGGGAGATTTACCACAGTGACTCATGATCTTCTCTATCAGCTTCCCAATTGACTCTGCTTGAAGGAAGCTGGTAAGGTAGGTTGCAAATGGTGATCATTTGACTGCAGGATGCTACAACTGTTGTAAATGTGAGCTGGTAACTAAAAGTCCAGATTGCAATCAGATGACCGTGAGGGTCTGGAAATTCATGGACCAGTAGTTAAGTACTACAGGTACTTATGACCACAATTGAGTCCAAAATTTCTGTTGCTAAGTGAGACATTCAGTTGCTAGGCAAGACAGTTGTTAAATGAGTTTTGCCCCATTTTACGACCTTTCTTGCCACAGTTGTTAAGTAAATCATTTGCTCATTAAGCAAATTTGGCTTCCCCCATTGACTTTGCTTGTCGGAAGCCAGCTGGGAAGGTTAGAAATGGTGATCACATGACTCTGAGACACTGCAACTGTCATAAATACATGCCAGTTGCCAAGCGTTTGAATTTTGATCACGGGGGAATGCTACAATGGTTGTTAAGTATGAAAACCAGTCATAACTCACTTTTTTCCCCCAGTGGTGGTATAACTACGAAAAGTCACTGAACAAATGGTTGTAAGTCAAGGCTTATCTGTACTGTATTCCTTCAGTTTGAGGCTTCAAATTTGTCTTACAAGAATTTTATCCTCTCTTTCCATGCTGCTTTCCATGGCCACATATGAAAGACTAACCCATGTACTTTTAAAAGAAAATAAATGATAAGTCCAATTTCTCACAATGTCACTGTTGCTTTGCTTTTCAGGTACAAGTTAGCTGTCACAAAGCGGAAGGAGAAGGAGCCGAGCAGTAACAGCGTCTACAGCCAAATGGATCCTTGGGATCCTCCTGTTGACTTTTCTGACTTCATAAACAATGAGACCATTGTCAATGAGGTGAGTCACGAGGATCTAACATAGCGAGGAAAACTGTGTTTTCCCACTCTTCAGTTTTATTGGTTTTTCACTGTCAGAGGGCAGAGCAATTAAAAACAGAACCCCAATATATCCGGACGAGCAGAGATCAGGCTGGAAAAAGAACCAAAAATCATTCAGGATGTGGGCAAATGCTATCAATGGTTGTAATGCTTTGTGGGAAAGACCTTGGAAGATGAGGCAAAGAGATGCTGCTTAGGGAATGAAAGTGTCCCTTGTGCCCAGCTTACAACTAGATTTTGCAACTGAAGCCTCACTATTCCCCTCCCCTAACAGCATCGCTTATAAGCAGGGGAAGCTTACCCACCTACTTCCTCCAATGCCGAACAAGAGAAGGTCCATCCTGAGCCTCTTGCCCTGCCCTGTGATGAGCCGGGGCATGGCACAGAGGTAACACAGTCAGCTGATAGTTCAAACCACCCCTTTATTGCTCCAACTTTCCCCCAAATGCTCCATTTCTGGCAAGTCCCAGAGCAAATCACACACACACACACACACACACACACACACACACACACACACACACACCTCCCGCAGCCTCTGGCTGCAAGCAGTCCAGCACAATGCTGTGAGCACAAGGGCTGCAAAGCAAGAAAAGGGAATAAGTCAATGAGTCCAAGAAGCAAAGGAGCAAGGCAATTAATCCAGGAAGCAAGAAAGAAAGCAAGAAGGCCAATGAAACCGCCCCCTCGATCTCTGTCGGCTCCAGTTCCAGTTCGTTTTCCTCTGCAGATTCAGGCTCCGACGGGGGCATGACATGCCCACTATCCATCTGCAGACTGTGCTGTCTCTTATTTGATCATTCCCTAAGCAGCATCTCTTTGACTTATCTCCCAAGGCCTTCCCACATACCATTACAATGGGTCTTTTTATTTAATGAAGCATTTGTATGAGCTATCGTAAGGCGTGATGACTCAGTGATTAAAGATGCTGAGCTTGTCAACTGGAAAGCTGACAGTCTAAGTTTGAG
The DNA here is from genome assembly GCA_003457575.1 of Thermophis baileyi. NCBI lineage: Eukaryota > Metazoa > Chordata > Lepidosauria > Squamata > Dipsadidae > Thermophis > Thermophis baileyi. Next base: position 3,484,851 of record QLTV01003391.1, read on the forward strand.
ACCAAAGTGCTGTGCAATGGAGTGAGCTCCTGTTCCTTGCCCCAGCTCCTGCCCACCTAGCAGTTTGAAAGCAAGCAAATGCAAGTAGATTAATAGGTACCACTTCAGTGGGAAGGTGCCAGCATTCCATGTGCCTTTGGCATATAACCATGCTGGTCACATGACCATGGAAAATGTCTTCAGACAATGCTGGCTCCCTCAGCCAAGAAACGGAGATGAGCACATTGTGCCCTAGAGTTGGACATGACTGGAAAAGGAAAGCTTTACCTTTTACCTTTTTGTGAGCTACCCCTCAAACATTTTCAAAGCTGTTTACAATAAAATGTAAGCAAATAAAACAATGAGTTTAGAAAAATTGCCATTAGCACGCTGCCATTTGAAGAGCTCATATATAAGCCATAAACACTGAAAAAATAATTTAGTCTCTATCAGAAATAAACAAGAGGGGGAAAAAAGCAGCTTTCATTTTTTTCTAAAAGAAATATAATACAATGGTTTAGTTTAGAAAAAGAGATGGCTCATAAGTTTTAAAAATCGCCTTCTTTTAAGTCATGTAGTTATATTTATCCCTTGCTTATAAAGTCACCCTGTAATTAATTCTTTTTATGCTGGAGAATAATTATGCTGGATAATAATAATATGCCTCCTATTCCCCCAACAGAGAGCATAGTCATTGTAAGTGAGATGGGAAGGCATACAGTCATGACAAACAAACAGAGCCAGATGAATTTTTGAACTCTAATTTGGAAAAAAAAATATGTTTTGCTGCTGTTTTAAAAGGCAATTAATTAGAAAGCTTAGATTATCTCTGAAGAGGGATTGGGCAAAGAAATGCATTATGAGAAAACATATTTTAAAACAGTTTCTTGATTTTCTAAACACAAATGCAAAGAGGGCATTTTCAGTGAAAAATCAGTGGCAAAGAGTACTGAAAACTTTTAGAATAGAAATAGAATCCTTTATTGGCCAAGTGTGATTGGACACACAAGGAATTTGTCTTTGGTGCATATGCTCTCAGTATACATAAAAAGACAAGATACATTCATCAAGAATCATAAGGTACAACACTTAATGATTGTCATAGGGTACAAATAAGCAATAAGGAAACAATCAATATTAATATAAATCGTACGGATACAAGCAACAAGTTACAGTCATACAGTCATAAGTGGGAGGAGATGGGTGATAGGAACAATGAGAAGACTAATAGTAATAGTTATGAAGCCTTAGTGAATAGTTTGACAGTGGTGAGGCAATTATTTGTTTAGCAGAGTGATGGCATTCGGGAAAAAAACTGTTCTTGTGTCTAGTTGTCTTGGTGTGCAGTGCTCTATAGCGTCGTTTTGAGGGTAGGAGTTGAAACAATTTTTTTCAATTTTTTCAACTGAAAACTTTTCTCACTATCAATTTGTAAATATAATCTATTTTTTCTTTACCCCACCCCATTCTGAGAAATAATCCTGACAGGAAGAGAGTAATGATCTTTGGGAAATTTGCTGAGAGAAAAATTGACTGTTTCTGATTTTCCAGCATAGCCTTCCTGCCTGTATGCACTTGAAACCATACTAAGATTATCATGAGCTTATTTATTTTAAAGTTATCATGAGCTGGATTCATATTTGTCATTAAACAAAATGGCTTTTTAGTATCATTCCTTCCGTGGATGAAAAAAGGAAGAGTCTCCTCAGATTTGCAATGATCACTACATCCTACCTCTGAGAAGAAAATTGTGCTATCACATTATTCCATTTGATCAGATCATACTGATCCATCTTTCAGCAAACACTGAGTCTTATTGAGTCAGTTCTTCCTTCCTGTGTTAGCTCAGCATTTAACAGGACTTTTTAAAAATTATTTTTCTTTCACAGGATCTGGTTGCCTGGATCAATGCTGGCTTTCTACATATTCCACATTCTGAGGATGTGCCCAACACTGCAACCGTTGGGAATGTGATCGGTTTCTTCTTGAAACCATACAATTATTTTGATGATGACCCTTCCATGTATTCTCCAGACAGTGTTTACTTCAACAACCTGCAGGATCCCACTTCCTGTGAGATCAACCAACTTGCATGTCTGGCAAAAATCGCTTCATGTTTGCCTATTTTCCCCTCTTTCACTTATGAGGGCTTTAAAAACCTAACAACTTTCTAATATCTTCTAGTTTTTGACAGATGGATTGGATGCAGGAAAGGTGGATTGGAAACCACTGTGACAAATATAACACAAGCAGCTTCTAATCCTGCAGGGTATCTTATAGTATCTTTGAAACTTGAATCTCATATTGTACTTGCAATGTTGTGTGCGTTTGAGTTTTTCTGAATACAATTCTATAAAAATATATTTGTGAATATATAACAATATGTTTACTCTGTAAACCACTTAGAAAGAGCTGTAAAACTCTGTGAAGCGGTATATAAGTTTAAGTGCTTTTGCTAAGTACTATTACTTTCCAAAGTGTTGAGAACTAGAATTGTCAGTAATAAGAAAAATATATATTTAAGTCAAAACAGACTTCTGGCAACTGGAACCCTGCAATTTTCTTAACATGTTCATGAAAGTGATTTCCCATTGCCACTTCTTGGAATGCCCTCTTCTTCTTTATAACTTCCCAGTCTAGCCCACAATCCAGGAATCCCCAGTCTGTTTCCTCTTATTATATTAATCAGGGCCAACCTTGTTTAGCTTCAGAGATCAGTCAGGTGCTGATTTTGTCAGAATTAATATATTGTCAAGATTAATTTATAACTCAAATATAAACTTGCCATATGATGATGCTTGGTTGTTCTCTTGGGACTATCTGGGACTGCCCATGAAGCAAAAGCTGAAGTCCAACACTGAAGGAGAAAAGTTACAGCATTTTTTCCACCACAGCATAAACCTGGTTGCTTCTTTGCTTTATCTTTTCTATGAGTGATGTTCCTTCTAAGCTGAATTTTGGATCACATTGTAGGCATGTTCGTCCACACAGATGTGCAAACTCTTCTCATGATACATCTGTATAAAGTTCATTTTACAGACAGTTTATTATTCTTCCTTGCTACATTGTGAACTTCCCACTATGCAGAGACCCTAATATGTGATGTGAAGCTGGTACAGAAATCAATTTTCTTAAAAGAGCAAACTAATATTTGTATTGTGGCATTCCAAGCTTTATTTTTTTGAAGGAAGAATTGTGAACAAGGACATTGTGAACAAAACTTTGTCCAACTGAACATTGACCCATTATGATTCAATAAAACCACATAGTTTTTAAATGGTAAAATATATGTTTAAAGACAGTATAATATGGTATATTGACTAAAATTGTAAGTAAATCTGGAGGAATACAAAAAAGAAAGAGCAAATTTAAATTTGAACAGTTCAATTAATTGGCATAAGTTTTATTGACCTCACAGGAAAAAGCATAAATGGACAGAGATGCTATGAATTGCTGAGTAAGAATATTTAGTACTAGTATCATCAGATCAAGAAAGATCAAGGATGGATTTTGCCTTATGTGGTTTCTAAGAGTCAACAAAGGGACGTGGTGGCTCAGTGGCTAACACGCTGAGCTTGTCGATCAGAAAGGTCGGCAGTTTGACGGTTCAAATCCCTAGCGCCGCGTAATGGAGTGAGCTCCCGTTACTTGTCCCAGCTTCTGCCAACCTAGCAGTTCGAAAGCATGTAAAAATGCAAGTAGAAAAATAGGGACCACCTTTGGTGGGAAGGTAACAGCATTCCGTGCACCTTCGGCATTTAGTCATGCCGGCCACATGACCACGGAGACGTCTTCGGACAGTGTTGGCTCTTTGGTTTAGAAACGGAGATGAGCACTGCCCCTAGAGTCGGGAACGACTAGCACATATGTGCGAGGGGAACCTTTACCTTTACCTAAGATAAATTTTCAGATAAAAGTTGTAGCTCCAGAGCTGACAAAATTACATTCTTTAAGCTGTTGAAGCAGACCAGAGTAGAAATTAAAATGCAAATTTTTCAGCCTAAAAGACTAGGGATCCAATATTCCATGAAGGAAAACAACAACTAAATGTAAGTGGATAAACATATAGTGGAAGGTACACGTTTAGGAAACCCAAGAAAAAAAACATAAAACCTGAGGCCTACACTGGGATTCATAGAACAACAGAAACAGCCCTTTAATTTTGAACTCTTTCAAAACAATTGCCAAATTGCCCATCCTTATTGAAACGATGAGAAACTTAATAAGAAATTAAAATTCTCTGGATGGGCCCAGAAAGGGAAGGTGGGAAAAAAATCTGGAGTATTTTAATGTTTGAGGTTGTTTTTTGGGCTAATCCTAACGCAAAGATGACTTAGATATGCTAATTTTGGAGTGAGAAAATCCTTGGAAGAATAAACTAGAAATACAGGAATTACATGTAATAAGGAAAGGATTGTTTCATCAGCTGGATAAAATTAGAGTCTAGTGCTACCAATTTCACTGGTTGGTAATTGGACAAAGTACAACAGTCAAATAAATCATTCTGATGCAAATTAATTTTTTAAAAATTGGAGTGCTCTTAATTAAACCTCATTGTAGTCATACCTCACTTGGGTAAGTATTTTATGTATGGAAGTAATCTTTAATTAAAACCAATTTTTTTTCCTCAGAATGGAATCAAAGCAACCTCCTGCTCTTGAAAGCAACATATTTGTTATTAACTAGCAAGGATTATATGTTTTACTACATATGATGATTTGGGATGACAAAAATGGGCTGGTTATTACTTGTCCTAAAACTAGCTTGCTCTGTGCTGAACAATTCTTGGCCTCCAACTTTTATCGAGATCATTGACTTGTGCACAGGGGTGGGTTCTAACTTATCTCACTGCCGGTTAGCTTCCTCCCGTGCCTTGTGGGTGCGCCTCATGAGCATGCGCGCGCATGTGCAGTGCAAAAAAATAAAAAAATCCCCCCCCAAAAGCCAAAAACAAGATGGCGACACATACACAGTGCCGGAAACTCAGCTTCTGCGCATGCGCAGAAGAAAAAAAAACCCAGAAAAAATAAAAAAAAATAAAAAAAAATCCCCCCAAAATTCAAAAACAAGATGGCGGTGTCCACGTCCATCCGTGACATCATCGTGACATCACCAGCGGGTCGCTACCAGTTCGGGTGAACTGGTCCGAACCGGGAGGAACCCACCTCTGCTTGTGCAGCACAAACAGTGAATTAATTGACTATAATTATAAGAATCCATTCTAACACATTTTAATGGTAGTTTGAGTTCTTGTGGATGGTAATTAACAATAATTCATTTTGGAAAATAGGGTTGTCAGGATGGGCATTTGCCCAGTAAGCTTTAAAAATGCAGGCAAATCAGCCAATGACTAAGGCAATCTATGTGAGATATTGTCCTTTATCTAATAAAAAAAATCAGTTTGTCCATCTCAGCACATTCTGTCAATTTCACCAGCCCTTCCTCCATAGGGGGTAATGCTGAATTTTTTCATATTTGTTCATATTCTCGCCTCAGTAATAATAAATTGAAATAATTTTCCATGGCTTTTTAAGGATACAGAATAACAGAGTTGAATGGGATCTTGGAGGTTTCCTAGTCCAGCTCCATGCCCAAGCATGAGACCTTATACCAAAATGGCTATCCAATTTCTTCTTAAAAACCTCCAGTGATGCAGAAGCCACAACTTTAAAGGCAAGATATTCCACTGATCAATTGTTCTCACTAACAGGAAATTTCTCCTTAATTGTAGTTGGATTTCTTTTTGATAAGTTTCTGTCCATTTTTCTAACTGTTTATTCATCAATCCTATAAAATAGCTTCAATTGAATCTTTTAAGTTCTCTGTATCAATGTATGTTTTGAGGATGAGTTTTTACATTTACAACAAATAAGGAATATTTTTTCACAGAATGAAAAGATTCCTGAGAGCTGGAAAGAAGCTAACATAGCATTAAAGTTATACCCAAATAATAATATACCTAAAATAATATACCTAAAATATATAATATAATATATATAAATAGGCCCAAGAAATTTTATCAAGAAATTATACACCAATATCTTTACTGAATAATGACTATAAATAGTTTATTATGATTTTGGCTGAAAAGTTGAAAAATAATTTTATAGATGTTATTCATGGAGATCAATGTGACTTTTTACCTAAAAGACAATTATGAGAAAACATGAGAAATGTTTTGAATATTTGGAATATTTGGAAATATTTGGAACAATTTTGTAGTGGAAAACACAGGCAGAGCCTGGGGATGGAGACAAGAGAGTAATTAGCCTGCAGTCGCTAATGTTTCCACAAGTGGTCTAAGTCCAAACCCTCTTGAATTCTATTAACTCTTATCTAGTGCCAAAATAGTGTTGACAGTTGACTAGATTCTTGTCTTGATATTATAAGAAGCAGCCTTGATATTCTTAGATGCAGAGAAGACTTGAAGACTTGACCTTTGACTTGAATTGGATTTTATTATTTTGAGTTCTGGAACATATGATAATATCAATAGATAATGGATAATGGATAATATCAATTTATACTTCACAGAAAACACAAAAAATTGTTAATGGAGAACCAATAAAACTTTGTGAAATTCAAAAAGGGACAAGACGAGGATGCCTGCTGTCTCCACTCTTATTCAATTGAGTCCTTGAGGTACTGAAAAAAATAGAAGACAAGATGAGAAAATCAAGGCAATTAAGATTAAAAAAAAAGGAAAATTATAAATTAAGGACATTTGCAGATTACGTGATGTCAGTTTTGGAAGATCTGCTAGAGAAACTAGAAACATTAATGGGAAAAGATAGAATTTGAAATATAATTGTGCACTTGGTGATGAACATGTAATTGCCAAAATGTATAAACTTTTGTTGAAATTTGAAACAGAGGAAGAAGAAGTTAAAGGATATATGATTAAAGTGACTAAGCATGTTGGTTATAATATACCAGATAGATCAATGGAAAAATATGTGGCTAAAAGGATTGAAATTTACATTATGTTATGATTTTAAAGACAATTTTTATAAAATAATATATTGTTGGTATGTTACACAAGAGAAACTATGTACAAAGTCATTTCAGATGTGAACAACATGAAGGAACAACTTGGTGAACATGTAAAAAAGCTTAAAATTTTTTTTTAAAGAAAGAGATTCTTGTCCGGTTGAGGAGATCTTACACAGAGCAAAACAAGAAAAACCATCCAGATTTCACATATATATTCATGACAAAAAAATTACTTTTATTTTATAATTTACGAATTATACAGGATCACTGAAAAGTGGCATTTTAATAAGGGATTCTTTTTGAGGTATTCATAGTTCACTACATGTAACTTGTTTATAACCCTTTTACAGATGACCAATTAATATTGGGGAAGCTACTGGAAGAGTATTATCAAGTCCAAGATTCCTCTTGGGAGGAAATTCCTTCTCTCTCTCCCTCCCTCCCTCCCTCTCTCCCTCCCTCCCTCTCTCCACACACACACACACACACACACACACCCACACACACACACACACACACCCTNTTGCACACCACTTGGCTCTTCTCCCCCCCTCTTATATAGAGACACTGACCATCTCTTTTTGGATGCATCATATAACTCTAAATTTTAATAAGAGAAACTTTCATTCAATCCTATGTAGATTTACACATTTTTGGCAGAATCTCATGCAGAAAATACAGCTTGTCCTAAATAACTTTATATTTATTGCCACACATTGCACACCACTTGGCTCTTCTGCTCCTTTATATCTAAAAGAGGCATAATCCAAAATGACTGACTGGCAATTTCAGCAACAAATAGTCACATTCTCTTCCTTGGCCAATGCTACCATTATCCAACCTCAACCATAGCAATTATGAAACATTTTTGTTCCTAAGGAAAATAAACAGTTTGCTTTTGGCTCTATTATATTATACCCCTGCCTTTAAACTTTACAGTTGAATATGAAGCATTATTTTTAAGTGATAAGTATATTCACATTTCTGTATCATGTAAGGTCATAAATACACTACTTTTGCATTTAACACTATTAGCATGCATCACTTGATCAACCTGGAGCTGGACTAATTCCCACAATTCTTATTCAGTTAAGCTATTGGAGTTCAAACCATCTGAAATTCCAGCATACAAAAGATTGATAAATGGTGAACTCATTATGAAGTTATCTTGATAGAGTCACAACACTTCAAATTCACATCTTCAGAATACTTTTTCAAGAACAGGCTTTCAAAAGAATTTCTATTAACACCATTGCTGGTAGGCCTCCTCATTTGCTGGTTATCATCATAACGTTTCTCCTAGAAATTAAGTCCTATAATTTCCAGCCTTAATATCCAGCCATATCCTGAACCTATGTTAGGTATAATTAAGCTACTGAAATATATTGCCCCCAAAGTAAGCAATTTACAGTGACATTTAATTTCTAATGAGCTGAGCTTATTAGCTGAAATGATGTGATTCTTTATAGATTGCCTGGCAGGACTATGAGCTAATCCTTCTGCCACTCCAAATACAGATTCATTGAACAAAACCTCAACAGTTTGGGGAAATAAAGCGAAAGACAGGTATCTTACTGGAGGAAGAGGCACAGCAGCAGCTGGCTTATATGTAAATTTGTAATTTGCTATTTCTCCAAGCAGCAGTAGTCATTATTGTTTTAATGGATACATGTCAGTTCAGCAGATATTTTTGTTACTGTTTTATTGAAAACCAAATTGTCATTTTAGAAAAAAGTCAGATAAGATTGAAATACTTAGGTCTACAAGATTTTATAATGTATTATTTCACAAGTGTCAAGATAAATCAATCATCAGACTTCATGTCAGGTCCCATAGGTAATCCTAGTTGATTTTTAAAAACAAACATTTTGGTATCTTTATAATTCTCAGGCTGTCACAATATAAAATTCTGCTCAAGCCTAATTAAGAATCTTGTATTTATTGTATAAACATGTCCATATCTCTTGCACATTCTGAATGGGGAGAAATTAGTAAATCTGCATAAATTTATATTATAATTAAATTGGAATGAAATCTTATTATGCAAATTTTGAGGAAAATAGCAAAATAACAAAGATAAAAAAAGTTCTGATTAATTTAGTGAGTGAGGAATTAATATCGTTTTCAAAGTGCAGAAGATTGGTTTTAGCTGGCTAGCATTGCTTACTGAGATCCTGTTAAAATGAAGGGAAATAACATATAATAATGTGCATGTGTTGTGTATGATTACTTAAATTTTGGAATTTGAAAAAAGGATGAGAGAGATAGTGGTTTTGTACTTGGCTTGGTCTAGCAGGCGTGTCAAACTGGCAGCCCGCGGGCCAGATATGTCATGCGCAGGCCACGCCCACCCCAGCTCCACCAAGACAAAAAATGTTGCGATACGTCACGATCCGGCCTGTGACACAATCGAGTTTGACACCCGTAGTCTAGGGTGCTTAGTTTCCCAAATGAAATTATTGTTGAGTATCATCTACATACTGATGACATTTCACCCTGTGCTGATAAACGTCTTCACTCAACAGTTTCCTGTAGATATTAAATAAGAGTGGGGAGAGTGCTGAGCCTTGAGGCACTCATATAAAATGATGCTAACCAAACCAGTTAGAATCAGCCCTGCAGGAAGAAGGAGAACCACTGCAAAACAGTGCCCTCTGCTCTTGCCCCACTAAGCTGGTCCAGAAGGACATCAGAATTGATGGTGCATAATCAAAATACAAAGCTCTAACTCTCTCTTGCTCTCTGTATACGTGCCATTTTTTAATTTATTCTAATTTTCCTTCCAAGTACTTCAGCTTTTCAATTTAACATGTTGATTAAAAAAATTTTAAAATAATAAAAGCACACCCATATTTTACTAATATGATCAAGTCTTTTACTGTCCTCTGCTGGTAGCAATTTAATATATTTAGCAAATTGCTCTCAGTCTGATAATAGAGCTGTATTCTTGCACTACCACATTTCTGGAATGAATTCTTTCCCCTCCCAATAAATTACATATACTGAATCACATTAATCATCATCATCATGATGAATTTTGATTAAATGGGCTCTAATCTGGAGTGATAAATAATGAAACTTATTTCTTATGATTTTTTAAAATGAAACAACTCCAGGATAACAGATTTGGGGCAGGTGATGTTTCATTTGTCAACTCGCAAAGCATCCCTGGCCTGCTCTCGGAACCCTGACATCATTTACATATATAATTGACAAGTCACAGATGGTATTATGAAGAGATAAAGATGAGCATCTTAACTCAAATGTTAATTTCATACATTATCTGTATGACCCTACTATGCCCTTCCTGGCTTTTCAAAAAGAACAAGACTAGAAGGTCTTAACTCTAAATGGTTGATATCTTATAAATGATAGCGAGTGTCCCAAAAACTCTTCATACCAATGCTATCATATTTTAACCAATTCCAATGGTATCACAAGAATTGTAATATGTAGTGTAAGCAATGGACAGAAGCCAGTCAAATAAACTTTAACGAGGACAAATATTCTTCATCCAAGTAGGAAAAATCAAATGAATGCAAATAGGTTGGAGATATAGGGGCAAGCACACTGGGCAGTAATACATGTGAGAAAGATCTAGTGGTCTTTTGGATCATAAACTGAACATACGCTAGGACTTGATACATTAAAAAAAAATATAATTCTGAGGTGCATCAACAGCATAACATAAACAGTAAAGGAATATTTTAGGAGATTTTTGAACGTATTTTAGTATACATGACAATATTTAAGTCTATTTAAAGGTCCCTATTATGATAGGTAATGGATTTGTGTGTCTTTACCCAAATAAAAACCTCTTTTACTCAATTTTAGGTAATTTACACAAGTTTGGGAAGCATTGGGTAATGAATAGAACATAGAATAACACAGTTGGAAGGGACCTTGGAGGTCTTCTAGTCCAACCCCCTCCTCAAGCAGGAGACCCTATACCATTCCAGACAGTGGTGGGATTCAAATTTTTTAACAACAGGTTCTGTGGGTGTGGCTAGCTGGTCATGTGACTGGGTGGGTGTGGCTAGCTGGTCATGTGACCGGGTGGGCATGGCTATGTGCATAGGGACTACTCAGAGGGCTGAAAAAAGTGAATTATGACCGGTCCTCGCACTTACGACTGTCGTCACATTTTTCATTTTAGGCCCTACCTTGTCACCGTGGTGAAGAGAAGCACCGCATGTGAAATGAGTGACACGGCTGTTAAGAATGCTGCAACAGGCATAAATGTGATGATGGTCGTAAGTGCAAGGACCGGTCAGAAATCACTTTTTTCAGCCCTCTGAGTAGTCCCTATAGTCCCTATGTGCATGGGGACTACTCAGAGGACTGAAAAAAGTGATTTCTGACCTGTCCTCACACTTATGACCGGTCCTTGCACTTATGACCATCATCACATTTTTCGTTTTAGGCCCTACCTTGTTACTGTGGTGAAGAGAAGCACCACAGTTGTGACACAATGAGAGGATATTAACTGCAGAATTCAGAACCTGTTGAACTACATACCTTCCATTCTTCACCTACATTGTTCCTATTCTATTGGACTCCATTGGATTGAAGTTGTCAAACATTTGAATCACCACCATTTGCCTGTCTCTAAGATCAACATTGAGACAGTCAGAGAGCAGTGCCTTTTATTTTTTCCCCCTTTATTGAAAAGACATATCAGGATAATAATTACATATAAAACAAAGCCAATGAAAAGTTAATAGTAAATCTTAACACACAAGCTAGTAATTATAACAATAATATAATAACAGTAATTATAGTAGTATGACCAAAAAAGAGTAAAGGAAAAGAAGAAGTGTATTTTCGAACCTTTCAGTCAGAATTTATCAGAGTTTGTTGCATAAAAATAAAAAACCAGAAGCACACACAGATGACTGATTCAGCTGGATTCAATAACTTCTTTATAAACACAGTATATATACATACAATACCACAGGCAGATTATTTCTTCAAGTAAACACAAGCAGGAGTTAGTTTCATTTCAGCAGAGCAGTACACAGAGAGCGGAGTGCAGACACTGAGCCACGCCCAGCCTTAAGCTTAAGTTTTCAGTTTCGATTCTCTGCACAGATTCAGGTGTGGTTAGCTCCCATTGGCTGACTTAGTTGCTATGCCTATTCATTGGCTAACCTTGTTAACATGGCTCTCCCAGTCATGAATATTCTAACATTAGGTGTTCAGCAGAGTGATGGCACGAGGGAGGGGGGAAAACTGTCTTTGTGTCTAGTTGTTTTGGCATGCAATGCCCTGTAGCAGTGTCCTGAAGGGAGAATCATAATAAAATATCCATAAACTTCATCCTACAGTAGTCCTCGGGTTTACATCCACAATTAGGGCCTGAATTTCCGTTCTTAAGCAAGGTGGCTGAAATGAGTCGCACCCGTTTCTATAAACTTTTTTTGCCCCAGTTGTTAAGTGAACCACGGTTTGTTAGGATTGTTAAGAGAATCTGGCTTCCCCCATTGACTTTGCTTCATAAAAGCCATTTGGTAAAGTAGTAAATGGCAATTATCATAAATACATGCCGGATGCCAAGCACCCGAATTCTGATCACATGACTGTGAAGATGCGTTGATGGTCGTAAATACAAGTACCAGTTGTAAATAACTTTTATCAGTT
>QLTV01003391.1:3500349-3513712 GCA_003457575.1 Thermophis baileyi
TTCATTGGCTAACCTTGTTAACATGGCTCTCCCAGTCATGAATATTCTAACAGAATTGACTGCTGGCCACTGCCTGGATAAGTCCCTAGAATTGACTGCTGGCCGCTGCCTCTTTGCTGGCAACTTCAACTCCCAGAATTCTCCAGCCAGCATAGCTGGAAGGCATAGCTGGCTGGAGAATTCTGGGAGTTGAAGTCCACAAGTCTTAAAGGGAGGAGGAGGAGGAGGAAGAAGAGGAGGAGGAGGCTGCACGAGTGGGGAAGCTTGGAGGTTAAAGGAAGAGGGGAGAGGCGCTGAGAAAGTCAAAGCCCTCCCTCCCTCCTTCCCTCTTCTTCTTCAGCAGTCTCCTCCCCCGCCCCCGTCCCAAGCATCCTGCCCACCTCATCCCTGTCCTGACAAGCTGGTGCAGCTCTGCTTTTTGCAAAGAAAAGAAGAGGAGGAGGGGAGGAGGGAAAAAAAAAGTCCGGGACACTAGAGAAGAAGCCCCATCGATCGGCCTCTGCATTAAACCCCCTGTGGACATTAGCGAGAGGAAGTGCATTAGGAGCTTTTAAGTCCCTGGAAGTGCGGGCGGGAAGGGGTGGAACCAGGCAGTAGTCAGTTTTACTGGTTCTGCGAACTGCGCAGAATCATAACAACCGCTTCTCCCAAACCTGTCCGAACCGTATGAGCCGTGGTGGCACAGTGGTTAGAGTGCAGTACTGCAGGCTACTTCTGCTGATCACCAGCTGCCAGCAGTTTGGCAGATCGAATCTCACCAGGCTCAAGGTTGACTCAGCCTTCCATCCTTCTGAGGTGGGTAAAATGAGGACCCAGATTGTTGGGGGCAATATGCTGACTCTGTAAACCGCTTAGAGAGGGCTGTAAAGCACTATGAAGCAGTATATAAGTCTAAGTGCTATTGCTATTGCTATTGCTAACCGGTAGAATCCCACCCCTGATTCCAGACCAGTGGTTGTCCAGCCTCTTCTTAAAAGCCACCAGTGATGAAGCACTTCTGAACGCAAGGCATTCCACTAGTTAATTGTTTTCACTATTAGGATATTTCTCCTTAGTTCTAGGTTGCTTCTCTCCTTGATTACTTCCCATACATTATTTCTTGTCTTGCTTTCTGGTGTTTTGGAAAATAGGTTGACACCCCCCCCCATCTTTGTGGTAGCCCCTCAAATATTGGAACACTGCTATCATCTCTCCCCTAGTCCTTCTTTTCACTAGACTAGACAAACCCAATTCCTGCAAACGTTCTTCATAAGTTTTAGCCAATAATACTAATACTAATACTAATACTAATACTAATACTAATACTAATACTAATACTAATACTAATACTAATACTAATACTAATACTAATACTAATACTAATACTAATACTAATACTAATACTAATACTAATACTAATACTAATACTAATACTAACAACAACAACAACAACAACAACAACAACAACAACCTTTATTGTCATTGTACATCATGTACAGTATAGAATGAAATTGGTTTAGCCTCTACTGGTGCAATCCATAACAGAAAATACAAGACAACATGAATAGTATAGAGAATAATCCTTATATAAGTAATTGGGGAGAAAAAGCTCCCTAATCATCCTTGTTGGTCTTCTTAGTACTCTTTCCAGCATCTCAACATCTTTTTTATATAGTGGTGACAAAAATTGGAAGCAGTATTCCAAGGGTGGTCTTACTAAGGCTTCGTAAAGTGGTACTAATACTTTGTGTGATCTTGATTCTACCCGTCTATTAATAGAATCATGAATGAAGCTTAAATTTTATCACCATAACTATTAACTTTCTTTCCCCCAGATTTTCATTGGTTTGTGATCAAATGCTTTTTCTATTTTCATCTAAATCAAACTGTGTTGATAGTATTTCACTGTTATTTCATTGTATTTTTTGCTGATTGGGGTGAAACATCTTGGCTCATTTAGTGAGTTTGCTGTCAGGTTCTGCTTTTGCATTCAGTTTTTTTCTTTCTCCATTGAAAAATAAAAAGCCCTTTTGGGTTTGGAAATAAATGGAAAATACACAGCCAATGAAACTCAGACTACAAGCCTCTTCTATATTGTCAGACAATTAAGAACCAACAGCCTGATAACTTCAAAGGCTCCAGTAAATGCCGTAAGTGATTTAAGCAGCTGTTTCTTCTACCACCAACCTGCTTTCAATGTTATTATCAGTCAATCCTAATATCCTGAAACAAATCCTATGAATCATCGTTCTTATATTGGCACAAAGCAGGCATTTAAGCCCTCAACTTCTGTTGCAATCTGAGAAGCTCCAAACTTCTCAGAAGGCTACACATACTCAAATAGCTTTGACAACTCAACATCTTTGCCAGAAGCCATTGATCAGACTACCATAAGATCTTCTCAACATTCTAAGCATACTTACTGGCCCTCAAAAACAGGGAAGATGTCAAGAACGAAGCCACTGAATTGTCAAAATGTAATAATGTGTATGTTTTTCACTTCGACAAGAAGTCCCTCACATATTTATAAATGAAATCAGAGGAATATTTAAGAAACAGCTAAGGGCAGATGTTGGTTAAGAAATGTCAGGGATTAAACTGTGTTTTGTATCTAAATTCCATGACTAAACAGTATTTACTTTTTTTTATTAATTATTCATTTCTTATCCTATCTTACTATAAATCTTGCTGGGATCTTCTCCTTCACCCATCCCACAAAGAACAGAAGGTTGGTCTATATGGACTGTAAGATCCCTTTTGAGTCTATGCATCTGTAATTTGGCTTTATTTCATCTTCATCATATAATTTAACTCATAATTAAAAGAGGTTCTTCTGACTTGCCTGGAAAGATTTCTAAAGCTGTTGTTAGATTCAGGGAAGAGGAGCTCTGTTCACAGTCATTTGTGCCCTAGTTACCGGTACCTCCTTATTTAACTAGTGTAATGCATCCTACATAAGGGCTGCCCTTGAAGAGTATACAGAAGCTTCAGCTGATGCAGAATACAGGGGCAGCAGCAGTTATATGTGCTCCTAGAAGAGCAATGTTACATCTCTGCCCCCAAGCTGATCAGTTGCCAATTGAAGATGCTGATTTTAATCTTTAAAACCCTTCATGGCAAGGGACTGGGTTATCTGAGGGACCACCTTTCCTTGATTATATCTGCCTGTCCTATCAGGTCTAGCAGAGAAGGCATGCTGTGGCTTCTGTCCACGAGGGATCTACCTACACTTGGTGGGTCCAAGGAGGCAGGCCATCTCTGTAGTGGCACCTGCCTTATAAAACATCCTCCCCCACAAAGCAAGGTGAGATCCATCACCGTTAATGTTCAGAAAGTCCCTAAAGACGTGGCTTTGTTATCAGGTCTGGGGGCACCAGGGAACCTGTGAAATGTTACAATGACTCTGTAACTGTGACTGATACATTCTCACCTTCACTATGTGGTTTTATTTTATTTTATTTTATTATATTAATAATGACTGTTTTGTATTTTTAATTATGATTGTATTTATTGTTTTAATTAATTGTTGTGACCATTGACTTTTTGATGTAGGCATATAAAGTAGCCATATGAAATTGACAAAGATAAATAAAGGCCACTAGCGCTAAAATCAGAAGATTGCAAAATGTAGGTGAGTCATTTTCAGAAAATCACTGGCTATTATTTGCAGCCAGTTGGGTTTCAAGTCCAAGTGTTTGCTCACTGCATACAAATACCCTGTTTTTTCCACATTGGTGGTGTAATTGTTTGAATTCCACTACTAAAAATAATTTTAACAATACAATAAATACTGACCAAAGAACAGTCCTTAAGGGCCAGGTTCATTAAAAAAAAAGGATAAGAAGCAATCAAAGTGTGACTCTGATTCTGGAAGTTATGTTATCTTTTAAAAAGTTGGATGGAGAGAAATACATTTACCTGTTGTATATAGAAGGTAGCACCTAGCCCAACCATTCTACAATTGGGAGAAATGAATTATGTTGAACACTGTCAACTTGAAAAAATGATTAAAGGGTAGCACAAGAGCTTTCTTAAACTCTCTGGATTGCATTTTTTCAAAATAGAAGATTATAGTTTAAAGACACATTTGCATAAGAGGTTTCCTCCCTTTTAACCTGTGTATAATTTCTTGAGCAAAACATCTAGTTGGTTTAGAAGTGTCCAGCCATTGCCTTTTTCTGACTTCTCGGTTTTAGCTAATGAAAAAAGGAGTATCCTGACTAGATGGTAAGATTATTGAAAATGTGAATATATGATTGCTTATGTGTTTTTTTATCAGGGCAACCTGGTCTACCCAAATATGGGACAGAGGATACTGCTTCCGCTTTCGCCTTTCCGCCCCAATCCAGGAGCCTTCGCAGGCAGTCGCTTTCGGGATAAACTATTTTTGTGTTAAATTTATATTTACCAGCAAAGAAATAAAGGGAGACTAGTATAAATCTATTTCAGGCTATTTAGCTCTCGTCAGCTAGCCGGTTTGCCCGGGTTCCAATCCCAGAAGGGTATGGCTAGCTGATGAAAGCTAAATAACTTGAAATAGATCTATACTAGTCTCCCTTTATTTCTTTGTCGGTAAATATAAATTTAACATATGATTGCTTATCTTTGCACAATTTCTGGAGTGTTTTGTAAATGCAAGGAATTTATACGTTTGAACGTACATGCTCAACTTACATGCTTTAATATTTGTGTTTAGAATTAAAAATTGATAATTTGGGATTTAACAAACTCTTTTCTCTATGATTCTGTCAATAGGTTTGGGAAAATGAATTCGAAAGTGATCTATTCTCTTGTAGCAATAGGCATCATCATCATTATTATTTTAGTCTTGAATTTCCGAAATACAGGGGGAAAATCCACGGATTGTGAGAACTCTTCCCAGACAAAGGGGCAAGAGGAAGGTGGTCAGGATGCTGGCAGCCAGGTATTTCAAGATTTAACCCCAGAAGAGATAATGCAAGTAAAGAGGTATTTACAGTCCAACCTGGGAGTGCCACTGGTAGAGACGCCTCAAGCCAAGCCATCAGACAACTGCATTTATTTGATCACCTTGAAGCTCCCTCCCAAAGCACAAGTATTACAATTCTTAGATCATCAAGGATCTAGACCAGCACGGGAAGCTCTGGCTGTGGTCCATTTTGGAAATCAGCTGGACCCCAATGTGACAGAATTTGTGGTGAGTCCACTTCCAGAACTAACATATCATGAAGATATCACGGCACAAAAATATGGGCGGAAACTGTCTTATTCTCAAAGATTTGTTTTGGCAAATGAGTTTAATGAAATCAATGAATTTTTAAAGGACGAATACCCTAAGGCTTTAAATTTCATGCAAGAGGTTCTAAATTACAATGGAAGCAATATTCAGTACATTCATCAATTGCTACCAGGACTTAAATCAGGAGATCGCAAAATGTGGGTGAGTCATTTCCAGAATGTGACTGGCTATTATTTGCATCCCATTGGGTTTGAGGTCCAAGTGGATCATAGTAGCCAGGATGTTTCTGAGTGGAAGGTAATAAAAGTGTTTTATAATGGACAATACTTTGAAGACATGGAAGATCTTGAGAGACAATTCAATATGGGAAAGGTTACAGTAGATCAGGTTATAGAGGCCCCTCTTGATGGAGGTTATTCATCACTGAAGCAGAGGGTGCCACCAAATCTTACACGCCCTTTGCAGTATGCACCTCGTGAACCACGCTATAGGATTCAGAATAATCAAGTCACCTTTCTGAGCTGGAGTTTTGCATTTGGAATTGATGCAAGCAGGGGTCCACGTATCTTTGATGTCAGGTTTAATGGAGAAAGAATAATCTATGAGTTAAGTTTGCAAGAAGCAAGCGCTATCTATGGCTCCAACAGTCCTACGTCCATGTTGATCAGATACATGAATGTGGGTTTTGGACTTGGATCATTTATCTTTCCACTTACCCAGGGAGTAGATTGTCCTTATTTATCCAGTTACTTGGACTGGCACTTTTTTTATGATAGTTCATTACCTGTTAACCGTAAAAATGCTATCTGCATCTTTGAGCAGAATGCTGAATTACCCATACGAAGACATTATGAAAGCATCCAGTCTCCTTTTTATGGAGGGTTGACAGATTCAAATCTGGTGTTCCGAACCATATCTTCAGTTGGCAACTATGACTATGTGTGGGATATGTGGGATGTCAGATACTTTGGCAACAGAGTCCAAGAAAGAGTGCTTGGAATAATTCTCACCCACAATATTCATTTCAAGGTGGATTTGGATATTGGTGGTAAGTAGGAAAAATGTCTGTAACTTTCCAAGAAATGTATTGGTTCTTTACCCCTTTCTTACAATTTTTATAATGACTGTAAAAATTATAATGAAGAAAGATTCAAAAGTATGCTTACTATTCTCAGTAATGTTCTTTAACAATTTTGGAGAAGACAGGAGTTTTTTTTAAAAAAAATTAAGAATATTTCACTATTGGTCTGCTATGAAAACTTAATTCAAGTACAATATGCACTGTCATAATAAGAAAAAAGAGCCGAGGTAGCGCAGTGGTTAGAGTGCAGCACTGCAGGCTACTTCAGCTGACTGCTAGCTGCAGTTCGGCGGTTCAGATCTCACCGGCTCAAGGTTGACTCAGCCTTCCATCCTTCTGAGGTGGGTAAAATGAGGACCCAGATTGTTGGGGGCAATATGCTAACTCTGTAAACCGCTTAGAGAGGGCTGTAAAGCACTGTGAAGCGGTTTATATGTCTAAGTGCTATTGCTATGATCAGTGGCTACTCAGCAAAATATCATGGCATTAACTTGCAATTATGTCTTCATACATTTGGGGGGCTAAATCTGGAAATTGGTTGATTTTCAGGTGCTTTTGGAACTAAAGGCTGGTTTCAGGACAGATAATACCAAAAATCTTTTATGATTATTTAGAATATAGAATAACAGAGTTGGAAGGGACCTTGGAGGTCTTCTAGTCCAATCCTCTGCTCAGGCAGGAAACCCTATACCATTTCAGACAAATGGTTGTCTAATATCTTCTTAAAACTTCCAAATGTCCTTATTCTCATCCCTGAGTCTTTAATTTTCTTTTAAAAAAATGATGTCATAAAATGAGTCATTGGTGATCTCTGTTTAGTGCTTTAGCTTTAAAGAATAAGTTCTGAGGTAATAATAATAAAATAATGGTGATTGATCATCCACACATAGTAAACCTCAGCCAGTTTGGTCTAGTGGTTAAGGCACCAGATTAGAAAGCGGGAGACCATGAATTCTGGTCCCACCTTAGCCATGAAAGCCTGCAGGGTGGCTTTGGGCCAGTCACTCTCTCTCAGCCCAATTCACCTCACAGGGTTGTTGTGGGGAAAATAGGAGGAGGAAGGAGTATTAGATATATTCGCCACCTTGAATTGTTTATAATAAAATAATAAAAGGTGGGATATAAAAAATTTGGATGTGATTAATTCTGTAAATCAAGCAGGTCTTCATGTCATCAGGTCCCCTCAGCTATAGTGCCTTTCAGATGGGCTGTTGTTCAATTCTCATAATCCCAAAGTTAGCAGGGCCTGATATGGAAAGCTGCATCTTCAAAAGTTTCCACTGAAATCTGTTATCAGGAAACCTAATGAATGAGTTCTCTGAACGTCTTGCGGGTTAGAAGAAATTCTCCATCAAAGATCATATAGTGTCAGGTGCAAACAGCCAGACCCATATATGAAGAATTCAATTAAAGTTTTATTACTCAAGCCTATACACAGGAATCTTCTCAGACTCACACTTTATACCTGGATGAGACTAGATAAGGTTCAACAACATTCAAGGGGGGTTATCGGACTTTACCATCTTGTGCCCATGTAGGGATTCCAGACTAATTCTTCATTTGACTCCTCCTCTTGGTTTGACCTGTCTCTCTCCTACATACAGTTGAAACAATGACCACTTAGGTCAGGTGGGTGTCTTGACCTTGTTTCTGATCCAGCAAGAAGCAATGGCTAGCTTGATTTGAAGATTAAGTTGAAAGCCAGAAAATATTTCATGGAAATCTGCACACAAAATTAGCATTTCCAAACAAACATTATTTCACTCTATTTCTTGGGTCCAATTCTATTTCTGTTCCTTTCTATTACATAGACACATTCTCTCTGTCATATTCTTTTTTAGCACTGATTCATTTTGAACACTGATGCTTTCTGGACAATGATCCCATAAAACTCTTTTTCCAATGCAACAAAGTGAAATATATTATAGTGTATATAAATATTCCTTTTGTGAAGTTCTCATATTTCCTGATAGGGGAGGACACATATTCTGTGGCCCAGTTTTGCCCACTCTGTCCTGACTGATCTTCGTTGCTGAAAATTGGTAGTGCGGTTTTCTTGTATATTAATTCAGCAAACACATGAAAATTGTAATGTAAGCCCTAAAATAGTTCTTTAAGGAACAACAAAAGTCCTCAAAACTCTTTTTTACAAACCAGGAAAATTTTCTCCTCTCTGGCCTCAGCCATTTGCCTTAATCCCCCAGCCAATATGGTTTTCAAGTTACTATAAAGTATCACATATAGTTCTTTGGTTCAAAGAGAGCACTCAATGAGGTGCTACATGATTTGGATTTGCATTGCATAATGAGTTTCATAAAGGCTGTCTTCATTATTTCTGGAGAATTCTCCAGAAGAAGTGAATGTACTAAGATTACAAATTGCAGGTAGCCAAGTTCTTGGACCATGCCAGCATATAAGAGAATGCATCAATGTAATGGTCCTGAATTAAATAATTCTAGGCAAAGTTCCTTCTCAATTAGAGAAGAAGAATGTGTAGAAAATCCCTCTTTGCTAATATGCAAGGACATATTAGGGAAAGGGGTAGGTTTGTGTTACCTGATTGGCAAATGTATATTGTAAAGACCTGAAGCTGACATGTTCCCAGCTTGTTTCAACTACGTATTAACAAATAAATAAAGGAGAATGCATAAACTCCCTGAATGATTTGTTCTAATAAACCATTAACCCAAAATGTTTCAGTCTCTAATTCAGTTTTATCATTTTTGGTTTAGGTCATTGTTTGGATGGTGCTATTTAATGAACGAGCTGCTGTTTATTAAAATGGCAAAGGTTGTTTTTTCACACTGAGTTACATTGTTCATATTCAGTCTGGAAAACTAATCCTGCATATCCTTATCACAATTTCATCTCCATGTCAGCAAAGCTTTAGGATGTAAATAACTTTGATTTTAAGAAGCTGAATATACAACAGGAATAATTTGGTTTATCATTAATTGCTCAAATTCTAATTACTATACTGATTTTCTTTCTGAGGTGTGGAAAATACCCTGGTTGGCAATGACATGGCTTTTGAAACCACGCAGGCCCCTTGGAGCCCAGAACATAAGACCCATCAAATGAAGATGATGAGGAAAGTTTTGGACACCGAGAACAAGGCGGCGTTCCATCTCCATGACAACGTGCCCAGATACATTTATTTTGCGTCCAACTGCACAAACAAGTGGGGCCATGAGCAAGGCTATCGGATCCATATGGTCAGCTTTTCTGGAGACCATCTGCCAGAGTCAGATCCAATGGAGCCAGGCCTCAGCTGGGGTCGGTAAGTGACTATTTCTAAGTACAGAAGTAAAATGGATTCACCTATGTCTTTGGCTTTTAGGAGCTTGAATAAGATTTATTCATTTTAAAGAAATGTATATATCCATCTCAGGGGTGAAATTCAGCAGGTTCTGACAGGTTCTGGAGAACCGGTAGCGGAAATTTTGAGTAGTTCGGAGAACCGGCAAATACAACCTCTGGCTGGCCCCAGAGTGGGGTGGGAATGGAGATTTTGCAATATCCTTCACCCAGGAGTGGGGTGGGAATGGGGATTTTGCAGTATCCTTCCCCTGCCATGCCCACCAAGCCACACCACGGCCACCAAGCCATGCCCACAGAACCGCTAGTAAAAAAAATTGGATTTCACCACTGATCCATCTCTTGGCTTCTGTTAGGCCTCATTGCAGATGATATGTTTAAAAAGTCTGAATATTGATAAAATATTTGTTAGGGAAAATCTTTCCAATTGCAGTATATATAATGGAACAAAGTGCTATCCAAACTCTGCAGAATTTCTTCTGTCTAATATTCCTCACTACCATTCATGACAGATCTTTTAAGTCCCAGAACTTCTTTTTATAAAAATTCATTATTGGCTTGCATAGAAATACGTAATTCCTTTGACAAATATAACACGTTTGGGTTGTAATCTATAATCATGTTTGAAAGAATAGTTAATAGTTAAAAACAGACCTCAGTCTGACAGCTATTCTTGAGCTTGATCTAAGAAAAATCCTACAGATCAAGAAGTTTCCAGATGTATGGAAATAAATGTAGGTTTATAGAAATAAAATTAAGAGATTGAGTTTTAGTATATATAAGTGATATAAATTAAAGGTAAAACTGGGGCCTGAAATAAAATTTTCATTAATCCTATTATCCCAGCTATAACCATATTTGGAGTAGCAGACCTAGCTATTGGAGGCCATGCATAATTTACTCCCTTATCTGATTTCTGTAATAGACATTACAAGTCTCCTTCAATAACACTGAACATTTCAAATTGTTCTGGTTGAGTATTGAAGAAACCCAAGCCATGTTATTGTAAATTTGTACTCTTGCACTTCTGGACCAAATTTGAGATGCTCCTGGTAAACTTTAACCTCCTGAGTTTGGGGTCAGTATATTTAATGGACTATCTGCCAGGATGGAAATCCATGACACCTGCTAGGTTGGCAGAGATCACCATATTGGTTTTGGAATTATGCAACTCATCTATAAAATTACATATGGCAGTTCAAGCCTAAAATCAACTCAAAACTCATTTGTAGTTTAATAATGAGTTACAACAATGATTGTCCCTATATTTTTTATAGTTGGGCTGTCATGGAACAGCATCCTGTCATTATATTGCCTTTCAAGATCTATGCCTGGAACAATAATCTCTTAAAATCTTAATAAGAGAAATAATAAACCTCAATCTCTGCAACTCTTCTTGTTTTGCCTTTTAGTTATAAGCTGGCTGTTACCAAGAGGAAGGAAAATGAACCTTCCAGCACCACTGTCTACAATCAGGTTGACCCTTGGAATCCTCCCGTGGCCTTCACTAACTTCATAAACAACGAAAGCATTGTCAATGAGGTAAGTGAAGATGAACCCCACCTAGCACTGAAGCACTTTGTATCTTATTATCTTATAATTCTGCAGAATGGATATAAGGTATTTGCTAACAATATTGTACTCCCAGTTTTCCATTTCTACACATCTGTAATTCTAAGTAGGCAAGCATAAAGGCATAGTGTCAGATTTTCCCCAGATTTTACTAAATCATCTGCTGCTTTACTTAACAAACTTAGTTTCTCTCAATTTATTCCTCTGTCACTTTTCTATTTAACAGGCCTTTTCCCTAAGAGAACACAATAATATTATCCCTTTTTCTTTCAAAGGATCTGGTTGCTTGGATCAATGCTGGCTTTCTCCATATTCCACATGCTGAAGACATACCCAATACTGCAACCCTTGGGAATGTGATCGGTTTCTTCTTGAGACCCTACAATTATTTTGATGATGACCCTTCCATGTATTCTCCAGACAGTGTTTTCTCCATCGGTCAACAGGATCCCAATACCTGTGAGATAAATCAGTAACATGTTTGGCAAAAATAGGTTCATTATTGCCCATTTCCCCACTTCCACTTATGGTTTTTTTCAAAACGTGACAACTTTCTAATGCCATTTTCTTTTTGTCAGTGAATTAGAAATAGGAAACAAACAATGAATGTGTACTACAGTCAGCTAACACTCAGGGGATTCTGCACAGTATTTTTGAAATCAGAATTTTAAACTGTGTGTTATATATTATATTAATCTGTATCTCAATAATACTTTTGGTTTTTGCTTAAAAATTCATGGGTATAATTTATCTTACTTGCTAGTGTTCTAAAATTTTCCTTTTCTTTCTCTCTTCTTCCTTCTGCATAATTGACATTTTTTCTAATTATTGTTACCCTTTATCTGTTTTATACGATACCTTTAAGAAGAAGGTAAACTCAGTTGGTATTACTATGACAAATATGAACTGAATGTTATTTGAAAATGATTGATTAAAGACATGGAATAAAGTTTAAAGAGATATGTTTAGATGGGAGAAACTATAGTTGATTTTGCTGGGAAGAATTTTTATGTCTATTTACCAATACAACACCTATTTTAACAATTGATGCGCCATTTAAACTATGGCAGAAAGCCATCATTTAAATGGCAGGGGATTTCTTTGGCAGGGGAATAAAACATGATTACATGATGTTACAAGATGTGAAGGAAAGAGGGGGATTGGGTTTAGCTGATTTGAAATTGCATTTTGTTGTTTGGTTTTGAAAAAAGACTGCATGTTGCTGAGAAATAGAAGGCTTCTGGAGTCAGAAGGACATGACATGAGATTTTGGATAGCATGGCTACTTGTGCTATAATAAAATTAACGCTAATGTAGATTTAAAAAAAGGATAGGAGTACCACTCTGATATGGAATGGTTAGAACTCGAGGTTGTGCCTGAAAATATCTTTTTTTCAGCACAAGAAGCATTTTGTGGATGAGAAATGAGAAGGAAAAAAAAAAGCTAACTTATTGTGAGATGCTAGAATTCTGTCAAGGACAATGTAAGATAAAAACAAGGGAAGATCTGCTTGATAGTGGTTTTATTATGTACATTTATTACGGTAAGTTTTGAATATTAGGTTATGAATATTTTTAAAACTGAGTTTGAAATAGAATTGTGTAAATGCCAAAGTCCCGCAGAACACTTAAACACTAAAGGAATACCCCTAATAAACCTGATAGTAAGTGAAACTGTAAATGAAACTAACTTTTCCCAGCCTTGTGAGAGAGAAGCCCTTTGTTCTAAGGCGACCACGCGGCCGTCCCTCCACCAAGACATACTTCCTTCCTGCACTCCAGGAGCCATCTAAACACAACTTATCCTCTTTCTACCTCTTTCAACCAAAATTTCTCAATACAACTTCAACAAATTGAGTATTAAATAACCAAATAATTAGTTAAGCATTGAATGATTATCAATTGAACAATTAATAAATCAGGCACTAATTAACTGTAAATTGATTATATTATTATATTATATTTTTATTGATTTGATATTTTTCTATTGGTTAGATTGATCACTTGACTGGTTAGGTAATATTAATTAACTAAGCATTGATTAATTAATTAAATTAATTATTAATTATTTGATTGGTTATTTGATTGGTTAGGTACTATAAACTAATCACACTTTGATTAATTAATTTGTTAGACTGATTGATTATTGATATTAATTAATTAATTTGTCAGACACTATTTGATTATTGACCATG
>QLTV01003391.1:3522894-3539702 GCA_003457575.1 Thermophis baileyi
GGGCAGCGCGGGGGGGTCACACGTGCATGCATGGGGGGGGTGGGGCGCATGGGAGGGCATTGAATTATGGGTGTGGGCATGTGTGCACGCGCAATAGCACACGCGCGTGCGCTTTCAGCACCAGAGGAAAAAAAGGTTTGCCATCACTGTTATAGGTGATCAACACTATCTTCAATTGCACACAGAAGCTACCAGGAGTCGGTGCAGCTCAGCAACTCGTGGAACAGGGCTTTGCACAGTCATACAAAAATGCCCCAAACTCACTACATTGCAATTATCCAAACAGAAGGTGCTAAGGTATGATGCACCATGATCAAGGCCTCCAGGTCCAGTCATGGGTGAAATTAGTACATAAGGGGAACCTGTGCAAAAGCCCTTTAGCAGTGGCTCCCAACTGCCCAACAAACCTCCGATTGTGCACTAGGTTTAGCCTAAAGAAGAGAAGGCTAAGAGGCAGTATGAATGCAGTCTTTCAAAATTTGAAGGTCTGTTACAGAAAGGAAGATGCGGACGTAATATCTTGAAGACAGGGTAGGAGGACCCAATGGGTAGGGGCTTTTCAGAGAGTGATCCACACTGAAAATCAGGAAGAATTTCTTGAATGTGAGCTATTATAGAGAATAATGGCTGGGGCCTCTGGGAATCACAAGTGCTGCATTGTTGCAGGTTTTCAGTCAAGGTTAGAGAGTTATTTGTCTGGACAGTTGGAGTTGAAGCTTCCAAGGCATCTTCCAATCCAATGAGCCTATGACAGTTCTTTAATTGTCTTTGCAATTGCTATGTTTAGGTTTCAAATCTTAGCAGATATTAATACAACTTTGAGAAGAAACATGTTTTCAAACTGTACAACTCTTCAAAATATACTGAATTGTATACTGTATGTTAATGGCTTCAATGAGTTTACAGTATGTGCCTTTTATAGGAAAAGACTTTTAATTCCCTATTTGAACGAATAACTAACTGAATTGTAGGACTATGCCTTGAGGTCTAAAATAACTTTTTAGCAAGTTTTAAAAAGTAAATCTGATGCAGAGTTTAATTCAAACTGGAAACCATTCTTGGATAATAATGTCAGACATGGAGTTGCACAGTACTATATCCAAAATTTCATTTCTAGAACTCATATTTTAACTTTTGTATAATTATTGGAATGCATTATTGATTATTTAGACTGTAATAAGAAAATTCAATGTGTCCAAATCATTTAAATTTAATGATAAATTTGAGGTTTGAATTAATCCTGTGTTAATATAAGTAGATATTATATATATGGTACTTTGCTCTTTAATAATTCCACTTTATTTGTTTTAATTACCAGGATGATGTAAGCTTTCCCCCCATTAAATAACAGTATTTTTTTTCTATTGGTGTTCTATTAATTTGTATTCCGCTTCTAAAAAGAATTTTAACAACAGATTTAATACCAATAAAACAACAGTTCTTAAAAGCAAGGTTCATTAAAAAAAAAAGTAAGAGGCAATCAAAGGCAATAAAAATGAGAGTCTGGTTCTGGAACTTATGTCATCCTTTAAATACTTGGACAAAGAGACATAAATTTACCTGTTGCACAAAGAAAGTAGCATCTAGCCCAACCATATTTCAATTTGTAGAATTATGTTGAATTATGACAACTTGAAAAATGGCTAAAGGTTGGGAAATGAGGTTTCTCAAGCTCTCTAAATTGCATTTGTCAAAACAGAAGTTTACAGTTTAAAGATGCATTTGCATAAGAGACCGCCTCCCTTTTAACCTATGTATAATTTCCTTGGTCTCAACTTTTAGTCCGTTTAGAAGTGTCTAACCAGTGTTTTCGTCTGAGTTCCTGGTTTTACCTAATGAAAGAAATATCATGACTAGATGGTAAGATTATTGAAGATGTGAATATAAGAGCCGAGGTGGCGCAGTGGTTAGAGTGCAGTACTGCAGGCTACTTCAGCTGACTGTTCAGCAGTTCAGCGGTTCAAATCTCACCGGCTCAAGGTTGACTCAGCCTTCCATCCTTCCGAGGTGGGTAAAATGAGGACCCAGATTGTTGGGGGCAATATGCTGACTCTGTGAACCGCTTAGAGAGTGCTGTAAAGCACTGTAAAGCGGTATATAAGTCTAAGTGCTATTGCTATTGCTATATGATTGCTATCTTTGCACAATTTCTGGAGTGTTTTGTAAATGCAAGGAATTTATACCTTTGAAATGTACATGCTCAATACGTGTCTTTAATATTTGTGTTTAGAATTAAAAATTGATAATTTGGAATTTAACAAACTCTTTTCTCTATGATTCTGTCAATAGGTTTGGAAAAATGAATTCAAAAGTGATCTATTCTCTCGTAGCAATAGGCATCATCATCATTATTATTTTAGTCTTGAATTTCCGAAATACAGGGGGAAAACCCACGGATTGTGAGAACTCTTCCCAGACAAAGGGGCAAGAGGAAGGTGGTCAGGATACTGGCAGTCAAGTATTTCAAGATTTAACCCCAGAAGAGATAATGCAAGTAAAGAGGTATTTACAGTCCAACCTGGGAGTGCCACTGGTAGAGACACCTCAAGCCAAGCCATCAGATAATTGCATTTATTTGATTACCTTGCAGCTCCCTCCCAAAGCACAAGTATTACAATTCCTAGATGATCAAGAATCTCAGCCACCACGAGAAGCCCTGGCTGTGGTCCATTTTGGAAATCAGGTGGAGCCCAATGTGACAGAATATCTGGTGGGTCCACTTCCAGAACCAACATATCATCAAGATATCACAGTAGAAAAATATGGAAGGAAATTGCCTTATTCTCAAAGGATGGTTTTGACAAATGAGCTTTGTGAAATCCGTGATTTCTTAAAGAGAAATGAATACCTGAAGGCTCCAAATTCCATGCAAAAATTTCTAAATTACAATGGAAGCAATATTCAGTATATTGAACCACTGCCAATAGGGCTAAAATCAGGAGATCGCAAAACGTGGGTGAGACATCTCCAGAATGTGACTGGCTTCTATTTGCATCCAGTTGGATTAGAGGTCCAAGTGGATCATAGTAGCTTGGATGTTTCTGAGTGGAAGGTAATAAAAGTGTTTTATAATGGACAATACTTTGACGATATGGAGGACCTTGAGAGACAATTCAATATGGGAAAGGTTAGAGTAGACAAGGTTAAAGAAGCCCCTCCTGATGGGGGCTACTCTTCACTGAAGCAGAGGGTGCCACCAAAAGATCCAGGCCCTTTGCAGTATGAACCTCGTGAACCACGCTATAGGATTCACAATAATCATGTCACTTTTCTGAACTGGAGTTTTGTATTTGGAATTGATGCAAGCAGGGGTCCACGTATCTTTGATGTCAGGTTTAATGGAGAAAGAATAATCTATGAGTTAAGTTTGCAAGAAGCAAGCTCTATCTATGGCTCCAACAGTCCTGCTTCCATGTTGACCAGATACATGGATGCCAGCTTAGGACTTGGATCCCGTATCTTTCCACTCACTGAAGGTCTGGATTGTCCTTATTTATCCAGTTATTTGGATTTGCACTTTTTTCATGATACTTCATTACCTGTTAGCCATAAAAATGCTATCTGCATCTTTGAGCAGAATGCTGAATTACCCATACGACGACATTATGAAAGTATCCAGTCTCCTTTTTATGGAGGGTTGGCAGATTCAAATCTGGTGTTCCGGACTATAACTACAGTTGGCAACTATGACTATGTGTGGGATTTTATTTTCCACCAAAATGGAGTTGTTGGTGTTCGAGTCCATGCCAGTGGGTACATTATATCTGATTTTTACTTTGGTGATGCTGAAGACTTTGGCAATAGAGTCCAAGAGTGGGTGCTGGGTCCAATTCATACCCATAATATTCATTTCAAGGTGGATTTGGATATTGGTGGTAAGTAGAAAAAATATTTGTCACTTGCATGGAAATTATAGGTTTTCTGCCTCAATTTGGCTTTTTCAGAATTGTTCTAATGACTGTCAGAATCATAATGAAGACAAACTCAAAAGAGTATGATTACTATTCTCTTAGTAATGTTTTTGAACTTCAATTTAGGAGAAGAGAGTTTTTTTTAATGAATAATATTTATTTCACTGTCTTGTCACAAAACATATGGGGACAAAGGGGAACAGAAAAGGAGAAGGAAGGAAGACAGAAAGAGAGGGGAGGGCAAGCAGAGAAAAAGTGAATGGGAGAAGGAGACAGCAGAATCAAGTGGAGAAGGAGGCAAAGTAAGCAGAGAAAGTGGTGAAGAGAGGAAGGGGATGGCAGAAGGTCTTATCAGCTTGCCCTGATGCCACCCCACCACACGGCCCATGAATGTGAGCAAGCTAGTGACCAAAGGAGAGCCAGACATGCCAGAGGATGACCGAGACGGGCTAGGCCAGGTGTGCTGAGTGACCAGAAGTGCACATGCCAGTGACTAAAGTGGGCTGACAGCCAGAGTGAGCTACCGAGAGAGGGACATTGAGACACTGTTGTGGCTTGCCCAAGTCCCACGCAGCTGCTCATGGATCCGGAAGACCAAGAACTGACCAGGGGGTGGCAAGAGAAGTCTGTATCTCCGGCACCTGAGTCCGAGACCGAGGAGGACGCAGGGCCAGAGGACGATACTCAATCAGGGCCTTCTGCACCGCCCCAGCAGGAGTTAAGTGACTCCAGTGAAGAGGAGGAGCCTATGATTGATGCTAGGGCATGCAGGGCAAACAACGCACGTATTTTACCTGGCTGCTGTTTACACTTTTGGTGATATCAGTTGGACTAACTCCAGTCCGGGCTCTCGGCCAATTCCAGCAAGTGAGGAATTTAAGGACTTAATGATCTGTTTGTGTTTTTTTGTATTTGAAATCCTGGCCAAAGTGTTCTGTGATTTGCAACAAGCACTTTGGGAGAAACCCTGAAATTAACTTATTACTAAGCATTTATTAGTGATAAAGCCTGCTTTATTTTGGACAACCGTGTGTGTGTGTCGTTTCCTGGGGGCTTGCCGCACTGGGTCACAACAGACGCTTGATGAGTGATTGAGAGCAAGGAAGAACCTAATTGCCTGGAGAAAGGGAACAGAGGGACCCAGACTCTACTGGCCCTTTGTGATGACCCGGGGTATGGCACAGAGGTAACACAGGCAGCTGGCAGTTCAAACCATCCCTTTATTTATCCAAATTTCCCCAAATGCTCCCATGTTTCTGGCAAGTCCCAGAGCAAAGTGAACACACACACACACACACACACACACACACACAAACACACACACACACACACCTCAAGCAGCCTCTGGATGCAAATAGTCCAACCCAATGCTGTGAGCACCATGGCTGCAAAGTAAGAAATCCAGCAGGGCAAGTTGAGGAATCTAGGAAGCAAAGGAGCAAGGTAAGTAAACCAGAAATCCAGAAAGAATGCAAGAAATCCAGGGAAATTCAAACGTTGGCACTCAACACTCCATGAATTCAGTGTTTGCTCCTGAAAAATGCCTCTCCCCACAGCGTCTCCTTAAGTCTCAGTCCCCAGGTGTGCCTTGTGAAGAGGGGCGGGGTGCTCTCCTCCCGAGTAGTCAGGTCAATCTGTGCTGTTCTCGCCTTCTCTCTACTCTCTGTGCTCGAGGATCAGGAGGGGGTGGTTCTTGCTCATCGCCTGAGCTCTGTCTCTCATGTTCACTGCTTAGCCTCTCCTGGTCATCCTGACCCCATTCCTCCCTGCCTACAAGCAGTCCCAATCCTGAAAGGCCTTGGCCTGACTGGGCCTGCTCCTCATTTGCCTCCAAAGCCAACAAAGCTGCCCTCTTGATTTCCATCAGCTCCCATTCCGACTCATCTTCCTTTGCAGATTCAGGCTCCGACAGGGCCATGACACCCTTGCAGGGGGCAGCACTACATTAACATTGCCAAACAATAGTATTTGCAATAGCACTTAGACTTATCTACCACTTCACAGTGCTTTACACCCTCTCTAAGCAATTTACAAAGTCAGCATATTGCCCCTAACAATCTGGATCCTCAATTTATCAATCTCAGGAGGATGGAAGTTTGAATCAACCTTGAGCCGTTGAGAATCGAACTGCCGAAGTGCTGGCATCCAGCAGTCAGCAGAAGTAGCCTGCAGTACTGCATTCTAACCACTGCGCCACCATGCAACAAACATTATTTCATAGCACAGGTAGTCTCTGACTTACAACAGTTTGTTTAGTGACTGTACAACGTTACAACAGCATTGAAAAAAGTGACTTATGACCGTTTTTAACACTTATATGAATACTGTTGCATCTCCATTGTCTTGTGATCAAAATTCAGACATTTGGTAACTGATTCATATTTATGATGATTGCAGTGTAATCTCCTTTTGCGACTCTCTGTGTGATCTCCTTTTGCGACTCTCTGACACGCAAAATCAATGGGGAAGCCAGATTCACTTAACAACCATGTTACTAAGTTAACACCTGCAGTGATTAACAACTGTGGCAAGAAGGGTCATAAAATGGGGTAAAATTCACTTAACAATTGTCTCGCTTAGCAATAGAAATTTTGGGCTCAATCGAGGTTGTAAGTCGAGGTTGTAAGTTGAGGACCTAAGTTGTTAGGTCCAATTATATATTCCTATTCTTTTCTCTCTGTTACATAGATGCATTCTCTCTGTCATTTTTTTTTATCACTGACTCATTTTAAATGCTGCTGCTTTCTGCTCAGTGAGCCCATAAAACTCTTTCACTAATACCACAAAGTGGATGCTATTATTGTGTTTATAAACATTCCTTTCATGAAGTTCCCGTATTTCTTGATAGGCTAGGACACACAACCTATGGCCCTTTTTTTTGCCTGCTCTGCCTCCACCTTATTGCTGAACATTGTTGGTGTGGTTTTCTCGCATGCTGATGCAGCAAACACATGAACATGGAAGTGAAAATTCTAAGTCAAGGTCCCTTCTGAAGTAGAGAAGATGAATATATAGAAAATCCTTCTTTGCTAATATGCAAAGACATTGTCAGGGAAAAGGGTGAGATTGTGTTACTTGAATGGCAAATATATATTTAAAAGACCTGAAGCTGACAAGTTCGCAGCTTGTTTCAGCTACACATTAGCTAATAAATAAAGGGGAATGCATAAAACTCCCTGAAAGATTAGTTCTAATAAACAATTAACCAAAATATTTCACTTATGCAAAATCTCTAATTCAGTTTTATCATTTTACGTCATTTTTCAGATGGTGTTATTTAATGAGTTGCTATTTATTAAAATTGCAAAGGTTATTTTCTCACACTGAGTTACGGTGTTGATATTCAGCCTGAAAAACTAATTATGCATACTCTTATCACAACTTCATATCTAGGTCAGCAAAACATTAAAGTAGAAACAATTTTTATTTTTAAGAAGATGAAAATGCAATAGAAGTAGTCTGGTCCATCAACAGTTGCTTAAGTACTAGTTGTTGTACTTGTTTTCTTTCTGAGGTGTGGAAAATACCCTGGTTGGCAATGACATGGCTTTTGAGACCATTCAGGCCCCTTGGAACCCAGAACATAACATCCATCGAATGAAGATGGTGAGGAAAATTTTGGACACCGAGAACAAGGCGGCGTTTCGTCTCCATGATGACATGCCCAAATATATTTATTTTGCATCCAACCACACAAACAAGTGGGGCCATGAGCAAGGCTATCGGATCCAAATGGTCAGCTTTTCTAGAGACCATCTGCCAGAGTCAGATCCAATGGAGCCAGGCCTCAGCTGGGGTCGGTAAGTGACTGATTTCTAAGTACAAAGTAAAACCCAGTGGTGGGATTCAAATTTTTTTACTATCAGTTCTGTGGGTGTGGCTTGGTGGGTGTGGCATGGCTTGGTGAGCATGGTGTGGCTTGGTGGGCGTGGCTTGGTAGGCGTGGCAGGGGAAGGATACTGTAAAATCTCCATTCCCACCCCACTCCAGGGGAAGGTTACTGCAAAATCCCCATTTCCTCCTGATCAGCTGGGACTCGGGAGGCAGAGAATAGATGGGGGCGGGGCCAGTCAGAGGTGGTATTTACCGGTTCTCCGAACTATTCAAAATTTCTGCTACCGGTTCTCCAGAACTGGTCAGAACCTGCTGAATCCTACCTCTGATTCACCCATGTTTTTGGGTTTCAGGACCTTAAATATGATAGGCAGGAACTTTCAAATTGATTCATTTTAAAGAAATCTATATATCCATCTCTCACTTTTGTTAGTCTCTGCTGTAGATGATGTGGTTAAAAAGTCTGGATAATGATCAAATATTTGCTAAGGAAAATTTTTCCATTTCTGTGGAACATATAAAAGAAAAAAGCACTGTTCAAACTGTGCAAAAAAAATTTTTTTAGCTCGTATTCCTCACTACCAATCACAAAATTCACTATTGGATTGCATAGAGAGAAACAGTTTCTTTTATAAATATAGTATGTTTGGGTTATGATCATAATCATGATTGGAAGAGTAGTTAAAAGCAGAGGTGGGTTCCTACCAGTTCTATCCGGTTCTTTAGAACCGTTAGTAAACCGGCGATGATGTCATGGAGCCGGTTCTGTCGGTGTCTCTGTGGGTGCTGCCATCTTGGATTTTGCTTCTGCGCATGTGCAGAAGCTATGTTTTGATTGCTGCGGGGGTGCACGCACGCGCCCCCTTCGCGACCCTGAGCGAACCGGCAGCAAAAGGATCCAGAACCCACCCCTGGTTAAAAGACTTCCATGCTATAATGTTCCATTTCTGGGAACTTAATCTGAAACAAATGCTACAGATCATTGGAGGTTAATACTATCTAGCAAAATGAGTCTTACAATCTTTTACTTTTCTCCAACATGTCCCAAAAAGGCAAGGAAATCCTGAACCAGATCAGTTTTGAGATGTAAAGAAATAAAATTTAAATTTATAGAAAAAAAATCAGAGAATGGCATTTAGCAAATCCAAAGAATATCAAGTAAAGGTAAAATTGTGGCCTGAAAAACATTTTAAGTTTATATCAGCTACAATCATATCTGGAATAGAAAGACTTGTCTATTGGTAGCCATGCATAATTTTCTACCTTATCTGATTTTTGTAATACTGTCCAATAGTCCCCTTCAGAAACACTGCTGGTTTCAGCATGTCTTTCCAATCGTTCTGGTTGGGTATTGAAGAAGTCTGAGCCATATTTTTTTAAATGTGTACACTTGCATTTCTGGAACTAATTTGAGGTACTAAACTGAAATTTAATTTCCTATGTGATTTGGGATCAGTATATTTAATCAACTCCCTACCAGGATGGAAACCCATGACACCTGCTAGTTTGGCATAGATCTCTACAGTGGTTTAGTGGTTCTGCAACTCATCTATGGAATTACATATGGCAGTTCGGGCTTAAAATCATCTAAAATTTCATAAGTATTTTAATAATGAGTGAGAACAATGATTGTCCCTAAGTTTTTATATCTGTCATGGAACAGCATCCTGTCATTATATTGCCTTTCAAGACCTATGCCTGGAACAATAATCTTTGAAGATCTTAAGAAGAGAAATAATAATCAATAAATCTCAATCTCTGCAAGTCCTCTTGTTTTGCCTTTTAGTTATAAACTAGCTGTTACAAAGAGGAAGGAAAATGAATCTTCCAGCACCACTCCCTACAATCAGGTTGACCCATGGAATCCTCCTGTGGACTTTGCTGACTTCATAAACAATGAGAGCATTGTCAATGAGGTAAGTGAAGATGAACCCCGCCTACCATCGAAGCACTTTGTAGGTTATTATCCCAAAATTCTGCAGAATGGATATAACAATTGCTAACAATTTTGTATTCTCCATTTTCCATTTCTACACATCCCTAATTCTGAGTAGACAAACAAAAAATCATATTGTCAGATTATCCCCAGGTTTTACTAAATTATCTGCTGCTTTACTTAACAAACTTAGTTTCTTTCAATCCATTCCTGTGGTACCTTCTTGTTTAACAGGTCTTTTCTCTAAGATAACGCAATAATATTATCCCCTTTCCTTTCACAGGATCTGGTTGCTTGGATCAATGCTGGCTTTCTCCATATTCCACATGCTGAAGACATACCCAATACTGTAACCCATGGGAATGTGGTTGGTTTCTTCTTGAGACCATACAATTATTTTGATGATGACCCTTCCATGTATTCTCCAGACAGTGTTTTCTTCGACATCCATTTCCTGTGAGGTCAACCAACTTGCATGTCTGGCAAAAATGTCTGCCCATTTCCCCCCTTTTCACTTATGAGGGTTTTCAAAACATAACAACGTTCTAATGTCTTTCACTGTTTGACAGGTGAATTAGAAATTGGAAACAAACAATGAATGTGTATTACAGGTAGCTAATAGTTTCTCTCTTCTTCTTTCTGCACCATTAATGGATATTTTTGTTTGTCTGACTATAAGTCCACTGTCTTCAGGAAACCATGGACTGGAATTCTCTCTGGATTAAGAAGAATGTTGTAGAACAGGGGTGTCAAACTTGTGGCCTGTGGTCCAGATGCATCACATGCTGGCCCCGCCCCCTCCTGGTTTAGCGAAGGGGAAAAAAGTCCCGATACGTCACGTGATGCCGCTGTGAAGACGTGATTTTTTTACACCCCTGTTGTAGAACCTTTCTTTGCTTTAGGAATACTATCTCTAAGCATGCAAGGCTGACATTTTTAACTTGACAGATGACATTGAGAATGATATATACTGGTATTTATTAGCTGTGATCCTCCATTCCTTTTACAATATTAAAACACTGATGTTAAAATTGAAAATTAGTTTTCTGATCTACTATCTTAAATTAGAGGAGAATAGTGGGGTCTTTGGAGAGAAAGGTCACAAATTGTATGGTGATGTCCTCGTTATCACTTACAGTAATCCTATAACTTTCTGAAAAAGATATTAAAGAAATTATTAATGTCTTGGGTGTCAGGGTTCCAAATAGCATCCAAAATTAAATCAGAGTCCAAGGCAAAATATTCCTCAAAGTTCCAATTTATTAATAGAGCCACCCAGTTGAAAGTTCAAACCCTTGCCCCCCCACACACAAGTTCATCACATTGTCCAATCTTCTATTGCCATGCTGGCAGAGTCCACCAATCTCTTTCCGTTCAGGTGTAGAGGTGCAGAGACAAAGGATGACCTTGGCTTTCTAGAAAGAATTTTGTTATGGCTACATACTAGCAACTCCATACAATCCCCCCCCCCATTTTCCCACAGTAGAAAATGCATAGTGAAATAGTATAAGATGTGGCAGGCCTAAGATCCCAAATGCAATGTCTTCGGCCTGACAGGAGGCCTCCCCCCAGAAGAAAAGCGTATCCTAAAGAAGGAGAAAGAAAGATAACATAGGGGGTTAACATAACATCACTAACCACCTCTTCCCCCCCCCCAGAGGGACCCTTTGGCTTATCTGGATGTTTATCGTGAAATTGCTTTACTAATCTGTCAGCCTTTACATTCCAACTCTTTACCCATGTAGCTTCAGACAAAGGGTACCCCTTCCAATGCACTAAATATTGTAAATGACCCCTATACAATCTGGAGTCTAAATTTTTTTTCACCTCGTAATGAGTCTCCCCTTGTATGACTACCGGAGGAGGGGGTGGTTGGGTCTGTGGTCTTAAGTTAGACCCAATCATTGGTTTTAATAAGCTACAATGAAAGACTGGATGAATCTTCTAGGTAAATCAAGCTGAACTGTGACTGGGTTGATTACCTTAACTATTGGGAAAGGACCCAAAAAGTTTGGTCCTAGTTTCTTGCTAGGCATTCTTAACCGTATATATTTGGTAGACAAGAAAACTTTATCCCTCACACGGAAGGGGGGCTGGAGCGGTTGGTGTTTGCCAGCTTGCTTCTTGTATGCTTCTGTTACTTCTGCCAGAGCTTTCTTTGTGTTCTCCCACCCATTTTTCAGTGTCTCCATCCATTCAGCTAGGGACATGGAAGTGGGGGCTTCTCTGGGTAGTTCAGGCATGGGAACAAATTCCATGCCGCTGGTAACTTGAAAAGGAGTTAATCCGGTGCTGCTGTAAACAGCGTTATTATATGCTACCTCTGCAAATGGCAGCAACTCTGACCAATTGTCCTGCTGTTAATCCACATAACAATGGAGATATTGTTTGACCATTGCATTCATACGTTCAGCTGCTCCATTCGTACTCAGATGAAAAGCCGAGCTGAGTCCTTGTGTGGATCCAATAGCCCTCAGGAATTCTCTCCAGAACTTGGCTGTGAACTGGACACCTCAGTTGGAGATTATTCTTTTTGGCACGCCGTGTAGGTGGTAAATATGCTTGAGAAATAGCTTTGCTAGTTTCCTCGCAGATGGTAGGCCTGAACAAGCAATGAAATGAGCTTGTTTGGAAAATAAGTCGATGACCGTCCAAATCACCCTATTTCCATTGCTGTCTGGGAATTCTACGATGAAGTCCATTGCGATTTCTTCCCAGGGCCGGCTGGGGGTGCATACTTGCTGTAGTAATCCAGGAGGCTTGCCTGGTCGATTTTTTCTGGTTGCGCACGTAGCACAGCTTTTGACGTAGTATTCCACCTCTGCTTTCATCTTTGGCCACCAAAATTGGCATCTGGTCAGGTGGAGAGTTTTTAGGAACCCAAAGTGTCCCCCTAGCTTGGAGTCATGGCTTCGTTGTAGTACTTCCAGTCTTAAGCCGGCAGGTACATATAGTTTGGAGCCTTTCCAGGCTAAGCCTTCCCTCATCATTAGGACTTCTTTATTGTCATTGAGCCAGGGGTCACTGGGTAGCGCCGCTTTCAGTGCTGCAGTCAGCTTGTCCTGGCCGGGAGCAACTGGCCATCTGGCTTGGCCCTGGGTAACGACTTGAGCTGCCATCTCTTCATGTTTGGGGGGAATGATGGAGTGTACCTCCTTTTCCCTCTGGCTTTCTAGATAAAGCATCTGCCAGCAAGTTCTTCCCAGCCGGGATGTGTTTCAACTTGAATTTAAACCTCCTGAAGTATTGTGCCCAGCGAATTTGTTTCGGTGACAGTTTCCTAGGACTTTTCAGGGCTTCGAGGTTTTTGTGGTCAGTCCATACTTCGAATGGCACTTTGCTCCCTTCTAGGAATTGTCTCCAGGTGAGCAACGCCAAACGGACAGCATAAGCCTCCTTCTCCCAGATGGCCCACCTCCTTTCAGTGGTGGTGAGTTTCTTTGAAACATAGGCGCACGGTAAGAGTTGGCCCTCTTTGTTTTTCTGCAATAACACTGCTGCTACAGCTACATCACTGGCATCAGACTGGATTATAAACTGCTGTTCCAGGTCAGGGTGTTGCAGAATGGGCTCCTGGGCGAAGAGCCGTTTCAGCTTTTCAAATGCTTTTTGACATTCCATCGTCCACTCAATAGGCTGGTTCGGCTTTGGCTTTGTTTGTGAGGGTCCTGTCTTTACTAGTTCGGTCAGCGGCAGAAGAACCTCTGCAAAAGCTGGGATGAATTGCCAGTAGAAGTTTACAAAGCCCAGGAAACTTTGTAGTTGTTTGCGGGTGCGTGGGGGTTGCCAATCTAGCACCACTTTCACTTTTCCGGGGTCCATTTCTATCCCTTCATTGGAAATGCAATATCCCAGGTAGTCTAGTGAGGTCTTGTGGAACTCACACTTTGATAGTTTTGCGTATAGCTTGGCGGCCAGAAGTTTTTCCAGAACCTGCCGCACTAGCTTTACGTGTTCCTCTAGGGTCTCACTGAAGATGAGAATGTCATCCAAATAAACGAGTACTCCCTTGTACAGATGCGGGTGGAGTACCTCATTTATGAATTGCATAAAGACTGCAGTGGCCCCTTGTAGTCCAAACGGCATGACTTTGAACTGGAAGCTCCCTAAAGGGCAGTTAAATGCTGTTTTCCATTCATCCCCCTCCCTAATGCGTATTCGATAATATGCTTCTCTCAAGTCCAATTTGGTGAACACCTTGCCTTTGGCCAAGTGGTTCAATAAGTCCTTCATGAGGGAGAGGGGATATGTGTTTTCGACGCAGACGGCATTGATCCCCCTAAAGTCAATGCAGAGCCTAACCCCCCATCTTTCTTTTCTTTGAAGAGTACTGGGGCTGCTACTTGTGATTTGGCAGGTTGGATGAAACCCCGTTCCAAATTGACATCAATGTATTTCCTTAGTTCCTCCATCTCTTTGGGGGTCATGGAGTACATCTTTGGCTTTGGAAATTTTGCCCCCGGAACAAATTCTATTGCGCAATCAGTGGGCCGGTGAGGGGGAAGATAATTGCAATCTTCCTCACTGAAGACTCCTTCTAGGTCCCTATATTCCTTCGGCACTTGCTGGATGCCTAAGAGTTTGGCCTCAACTGCAGGAGCCGCCGGCTCGGGGTGGTTTGCTCTGAGGGGTTTGAATATTTCCAGGTGGTCTGCAGGCTTCTTGGGGGGTAGCGGCCCAATGCCTAGGGTTAGCTTTCGGTAACCGTCTTCCCACTTTATGGTGGGGGTCCACTTGTCTAGCCAGGCAAGTCCCAATATAATTGTCTCAGGTATTTTTGGGGCTATGACGAATCTGAGGAACTCATGGTGGCGTCCTATCTGCAATTTCACCAATTTGGTGATTTGCGTGGCGGGGATCCCCCAATTAGCATTCCATCCACTTGTTGAAATCGGATGGGGTGGGCTAAGGGCTAATTTTGGCTTTGATGGAAAAGGGATGGATGGCTGCACTTACCATTGGGTCATCTTCGCTGCTGCTTTCTCCTTCGGAGCGTGGAGGAGGTTCCTCGTCTGATGGGGTCTCCGCTTCTTCAGAGGGGGGAGGAACGTCTTCCATTTGTTGGGCCAGATTACTTCTTTTGGGGGGTTTTGGGACCCCCTTCTTTGTCCTGATGGTTGCCTGGGTCCTCGCTTGTGGGACTGGGGCTGGTGCCAAACACTCCGAGGCTCGGTGACTGGATTGGCCACACCGATAGCACTTTATGGCTCTTGTTGCTCTTGGGGGAGAAGGCGCGGCTTGCTTCATTTGGGATTGGCAGGCTGTTTTTCGGTCGGAGGCTTTCGAACAGGGGTGAAGTTCGTGGTCCAGGATGATTGCAGTAGCATACCAGTCCTGGATCCAGTCTGGAACCCCTCGAATGCTGCAGGCTTTCCTTAGTTCCGCATCTAAGGCAGCTTTGAACGTGTGCACCAAGAGCTGCTCAGGCCAGTCCCTTAGCCTCCCGGCCGCCCTTCAGAACTCCCAAACTAACTCCTTCGCTGGGCGGCCCGCTTGCCTTAGTCCTTGGATTTGCTCCTCAGCTTCTACTTGCTGGGCTACGTTGCTAAACCGAACCCTCATCAATCGAATGAACCCGTCGGTGTCTTCGAGCTCTGCAGCCACTTCATCATGGAGCTCGGCCACCCATTCGGACGCTTCCCCTTCATTCATTCCTTCAGTTATTGCCGTGATTAACTCTCGGTCAGAAGGGTATTGGTCCCCAAACTGATCAATGTACACCCAGACTTGGTTTGGGAAGTAGGCCAGCTTCCCGGGGGTCCCATCAAATGTTGCCTGGAATCGGGGAGGTGGCACAGGAGCCAGTAGGGCGGCCGCCGGGATTTGTGCTGCCGGTTGGGAGAGTGCTTGCGGTTGGGGACCCCCCTGTTGCACCCCTCCTTGCAGTGGCTGCTGGGCAGGAGCTGGCTGGGGCCCCGTGGCTTGTGGCTGCCCTTGTGGAAGCGGTGGGGCAAGCACGGCCTGACCGGACATCACAGAGGCCTGGGTCGGGCCAACCGCCTGCATGGGGTCCTGCTGATGTATGGGGCCAGGTGCCCATTGATATTGCACCCATCCCAGGCCTGGGAAGAAAGCCCACCCTGAAGGGGTTTGACTCGTTAGTGGTGGGTCAAGCATTGGTGGCTGGCCAGGGGTCGGCATTCCCCATGCACTACGCTGCCAAATTGGTGGGGCCCCGAACCCAGGCTGCTGGGTCATCTGTATCTCAGGGCGGAGGGGTGTCCATGTTGGCTTCCCCCCAGTGGCGAGGCATGAGGGCGACTTGCTCCTTGCGGTATGGAAGGAGACTGAATCCCCACTCCAATGTGCTAAGGGGTTATGCCCTGGGAAGGAGAACGTTGGCTGGGCCAAGTTCCACCTGGGCACCTCGGAGCTTGAGCAAGGTTGGTCCAACTCACGCTTAGGTGTCCGAACTGGTCTGGGAGCCCTGCCAGCGATTGGCTGCGTGACGGAGGTTGGAATCCCTCATCTTTGGAGCACCCGGTCGGTGTCTGCTCTGGTTGTCTCCACTCATGGGTCGAGGCTGCTCCCGCACCCAGGTTTGATTCCAACAGCATCTCCGTAGGGAAAACTAGCCCTCCGGCTTCACCCTGAGGGGCTCAATCTAATTGGGAGGTGCACTCAGGGGTTGGCTGTTTGCGCCGAGCCCCCAACTGGCGCTCCCTCTCCGCAGCCTCTGTGGCTTCCACCACGGCTTGGGAAGGCGAGTAGATGGTCTCAATATGAATAGGCGATCCGTCATCTACCGATTCCCCCACAGCTTGCTTTTCTTTCTCCATCTTCCCTGAGTCTTTACGCCGCCTGGTGCCGGGTCAGCGCTGGGGCTTAGGACCCTGAACAGCGCCCCGAAGCCTCGGGGTAGCTGGGTTACTTTTTAAAGGAGATTCGGGTTAATGTCAGGGTTCCAAATAGCATCCAAAATTAAATCAGAGTCCAAGGCTGATTTATTTATTTATTTAAGGACTCACAGCTGAGATTAGATCAACACCTGACAGCTGTGGCCAGGGGGACCTTTGCACAGGTACGCCTTGTGCACCAATTGCGGCCCTATTTAGATGAGGAGGCTCTGCTCACTGTCACTCATGCCCTTATCACCTCACGGCTTGACTATTGCAATGCGCTCTACA